>JADRCC010560801.1:432-14722 GCA_019843855.1 Hylomyscus alleni
TCCAGGACAGCCAGGGCTACACAGAGAAACCCTGTCTCAAAAAAAAACAAAACAAAAAAACAAAAAACAAACAAACAAAAAAAAAGAACTGACAGTCTGCAGAGCAGAGAGCTTTTGTCTTAGCTCCCCAGATGGTAGCCTCCAAGCAGAGACTGCCAGAGTCCAATGGCTGAGCTGAAGGGGGGAGGTAACATCTCTCCTTCATCTTCAAATCTCCATCTCAGCGCTTGTAAAGACTTTGACTTTTCCTACTAAAGTTACCTACAAGCCATTCTCCCTTCTTTAGACCAGTTAGCATAGCTCAGACCAGGCCACTTCTTGTCTTCCTTGTGCAGCTGGACTTACCTGAGTAGTGATATCTCTCCATCTGGTCTTTGTAGTCAGAGTTGGAACTAGAGAGAAGAGAGAGAATGGCTTGAACACAGGATATAAGGAAGTGCCTTTCTTGTGTATATGGAAATATACAATTGCCATCCAAATTCAAAGTCTCAGTAAATGGCTCCAAGCACTACAGCAGGCTCAGTTACCTACCTTTCTTCCATGGCCCCTTTTCTCTCTCTCATCCTCTCTTCCTTGTGCTTCATTCTTCCTGTTTATCTCTCACATAGTTATAAAATGGTCTCTAATCTGTTCAGGGCTTAACACAAAATGAAGGATTCCCTTTACTAGCCAGGCTCTACCTGAAGAATGTCATATAGCCTTAGATTACAGATTCAACTAATTTCTTTTCTCCCAGTAAGAACCCGATCATCTAGCACCTGAGATTCCTGGAATGTTTCCCCATACTAATGAAGCATCAGTATCTTAAGCCTTAAGCCAGTGACATTTGCCCATGCCCACCCTGGATATTCCAACCTCCACCTCATCCCTAAAATCATACAATCCTTGGATCACCCCAAATAAAGTTGATCTGTCTCCCTGCAGCTGGTCCCAGTAGGTCGTCATTTCCTTACATATTCAAAGAACTTCCAACTCCTCCCTACTGCCCCCAACTCAAAACCCAGAACAGCCACCTTATGGAGCTTTACAGAGGTCCCTAGAACTAGTTAAACGGATCTTTCTCTTCTTTCCCCATAAGCATAATGCACTCATTTTAATTACATGTGATTTTGTGGTAATTACTTTTAGCAAGAAAAGAAAAGTTCAAAGACACATCTTTACATTAGAATCATGTGGGAAAATTTTTTAAAGATATCATTTATCTAGGCCTAGTGTAGGCACAGAACCCCTGGGTGAACCCCTTTAGATGCTTTGCTTATTTTTGAGACATGGACTTGTCCATGTCCAGGCTTGCTTTGAAGTTAGAGTACTCCTACTTCAGTTTCAGAGCACTGGAAGTACACATGTGTGTTACCACATCTGGCCTCCTCAGAAGGTGTTGTGTAGCAGTGCCCTCAGAGACAGAAACATTCCATGCTATAGGGAAGCTCCTTAAGCATGAAGGTAAACAACTCAAAATGGTAGCTTCAGGAAGTTCCAGAAACTAACCAGATTCACTAGGTCCCTTCCCTGCCAGAGTATACAATAAAAACTGAGACTCTCTCTCAAAGGAGCAAAGCTAGGCTGCAAAGAAGACTCTGAGATCAAACCAGCTGTCTGGAAGAAGCAGAAATGGATTAAGCTACCTGGAAGAGGTTTAGACCAGAGTCACTTAGAAGGGCCACTCTCCAATCTGTTGAGCTGCCTACAGGCTGTGTGCAGTGTGATTCATATTTCCCGGTTTTTGTGAGCTGCCACCCATACTGGGGAGGGCCTTGATGATGCAGCTGTCTTTGAGTCATTTGTACTCCTGTAAGTAACCCCTCACCAATACTCCTGTAAGTAACTTAAGTGAAACTCATTGGTTTACCGAAGTTGAACTTTGGTGGTATCTGTTCTTTGGTCGGTCATGGGATCCCTATCTTGGATGAGAAGATGTGTGTGTTCCATCTCCCCAGGAAAACTTTTGTCACATAACAGATGGTTCTAATGTGTGTCAAGATTTAAAGCTGTCTTGAACTTCAGAGTGAACTGCAGAAGAGGAAAGGCCATGTCTTGTTCACATTTGGTGGCCTTTCTTCCCTTTCTCTGTGCCTCCTGCTTAGCAAGATGTCTAGCTTGCAGCAGGAACTCAAAGAAGAGATGTGATAGTTAGTGACCACTCCTAACCCCGCTGGATCAAGAAAGTAAATTCAGTTACCACTTTCCTTCCTCAGCTAACAGCTTGGGGTAGGAGAAGCTTGAAAAGCAGGGTTCCCATTGTTGTGTGGTAAATATGTGATGCTCAGCACGTATTATGAACAGACTCACATTAATCTTCTCTCTTAATACCTATTGTTGTTGTTGCTATTATAATTATAATGATTGCTTCAAATACCAAGTGCATTGCAATTGCCTGCATTAAGGGTGGGAAGAACATGTCTGTAAAGAACATTTTACTGCCTCTTCTGCCAAACAAGCATGCTATATCCTAGCCATTTGACCAGAGATATTAGAGAATAGACTGGACTTCCATCTAGTCTCCCTGCTCACCGGATTTGGCAAAATGTCTCTGACCTTCTTATGCTGTTTAGTGCCTAGGTGGACTTTGGTAAACTGGGAGCATTGCCCATATAAGCAGACAGTCTCTGCCTCTGCCTGGATGACATGCTTAAATGTCAGGCTTTCCAAATGTGAGTCAGAAGTATGCAGTGGATGGCATCTGATATTTACAGTTCTTTCTAGCTAAGGTGAGCTGACTTTTGTTGTAAATATTCTCCAGTGCAAATTCGAAAGCCACTTCCTGCCCCTGTTCATATGTCTTTGGCTTATTTTCCTTGGTTCTATTGGACTTTGTCAAAGTCCATAGATATATTTGAGCATTTCATGGCTCCTACTGGTGGCTACTGTAAATAATAATTGAGAACTGGAGATGGCAGGGTATCTCGGTGGTAAGGAACTTAGGTAGCATGTATGAGACCCTGAATTCAGTCCTCAGCACTACGATACATACCTGAAGATAAGTGAATACATAATTTAAAAAGAAGGAAGAAATAAAGTGAGAGGTTGTGTTTAGGTAAAACGTATTAATGATGAATCCTTTAAAGTTTCTAATGGCAAGAATAACACATCTGCGTGTGCACACATGAGTGTGTGCACCTGAAGGTGTGTGTGATTTCCTGCACATGCATCTGCACGCCTGTATAGCTGAGATTTTAAAAGTTATATTATTTCTCCAGAGCTGTTTCAGACCTTGAGCTGAAGGAGGCTAGACCTTGTCAGTCCATGACGCACCTCTCTTCTTGTCAATGCTGGCCTCCCTTCCTTCTTTTCCCCTTTCCTTTCTACCCCTCGCCAATAGAAATATTAGCAATTGCTGCAACTGAGCAACCACGTTATACCCAGTTAAGAAACTGCTTTATCCCATTTGGTCATTCAGAAACCCTCTGAGATGAGAACTATTATTAGCCCCATTATACCGAGAAGAAAACTGGGGCACAGAAAAATTTAGTAACTTACTTACCTAGGACCATGGGCCTAGGAATGGGAGAGACAGATCTAGGCTATCTGCTTCAAGGCCTGAGCACTTAACTCATTGTTGCCTGGTGCAATATTCAGAGTGGTAAATGATGGGAAGGGAAAAATAATTCAAAAAATACATTAAGTTTTCCCTTTCCTTTTTCTCTGTCTTCAACTCCCGTTGCCTTGATAATGGGATCACTTCTAAGTATCTTTCTTTTTCTTTGTCCTTTTCTTTTTCTTCTTTTTTGAGACAGGAGCTTGCTAGATAGCTAGGCTGGCCTTGAACATATTATCCTGTTGTCTCCACCTACCCAGTGTTGAGATTACAGGTATTTATCATTCTGCTTGGTGCTTATCAGCATTTCAGTGAACTTAGTCTAATGAGTAGGTGCTGAACTTGATTGACATTTTTTTTTAAATTGCATCTACTTCAAGCACCAAATTTAAACAGAAATGTATTAAGAAATTGAAAATTAAAGATAAAGAAGAAACTTGTAGCCATCTAAGCATTGAGTTGGGATAGGGATTGGCAGCTGGAGACAAGCCACTAAGATCATACTTTTATGGACTATGGTGGTGTTTGGCCAAGGGAAGCCTGTACTAATTCAGACAACATTGTTGGAGGTCTGGGGACTCTGGTCACTGTGCAGCAGATGTGGAAGCTTCCAGGGAAGTGGATAGATGTGAAAGATGTGGCGGAAACAAGCAATAGCAGAGCCCCACCCCAAGACCAAAGCAGAAAGCTAAGTCATCTTTGAAGGGTCAACCACACACCCAGCCTAGCGCAAGTATTTGACCCAGGAAAACTCTGAGAGACTGGCCCAAGACCTTATAACTAATTATCAAAGAAAGACTCAAACTAGATTTGAATGCTTTGACTCCACTCCAAGGATTTTTCTAGTATAGATTAAAAAGTCTGATGCAGGATCTTTCTCAAAGGGAAGGAGGGAGAGGCCGAGAGCCACGGAGCTGGTCTTAACTAGTTTTGTTTTCCTTTAGTGATAAGTCAAACCTAGTAGCAAGTGATTGGGTGGGGGTAGAGGGATTGACCCAGTGACTTGTGTAAGCCTGGCTTCCTTTACCACAAAGGATGACTTCACAAACCTTGCATTATGTTACTGAATCATAACTGATAATTAGTATTGGAAAAGTCAGCACAGAGCATAATACCCACAGGTCCTTAAGTGAGCGTTTCACATGTTGGCATACGCTCATTTGCGTGTCTTGAGTGCAGAACAGCCTTTCCACTAGAAGTGCTCTTCAATCTGGAGTTCACCAACATCTTGTACATCCTCCCAGCTCTCTCAGGTTCAGAATTCATTAATGTAGAGTGAGAGCCATAAGGCATATGACCCTCTGTCTAAACATGGACTCCCCCTTTAGGTCTTTAATTACGTGGTCCATGTTTGCTTCACAGCACCGATACCTTTGCCTTCTTTCCTGGGTCTTAAGTTCATTTTCATAGTCATGGTTTCCATTCCTCTCGTGCCCATTTCACCATTTATGTGATTGAGCTGTAAGCGAATGTGTAATTAACCACAAACAGAACTGGAAAGAACAGGTCAGGTGCACGTGCAGCCAGCTTTTGGTAATCATAGCGTGCCACCCGTGGAAGCAGAAGAAAGAAGAATGAGTCAGAATTAAAGGCTTGCCGTGACCAGTCCTAAGGTGCTTGTTGGTGGGCTGGGGTGAGCCTGGTTAACTTAGTGAGTTGAGTAAGTAAATCACAGCTAAGTAGCATGAAACTAAAGGTTATTTATTTAAGTTTCTTACTGTTAAAGACAGTATGCCGGCTCTATTGAAGACTATCCCAGTAGGCATAGGGATCACTGCAGTGGGGAAGCTGGGCTTAATATCTACTAAAAAGAAAAGTCAGAATCTACAGCCAAAGAAAATAGTTCCAAGGATCCTTGGAGATGGGTGGGAAGTTAGTGAGAGAACAAAGCGCAGGGCAGGAGGAACTCTCACTGTGTCAGTCTAGTTGGAGTCTTGCTAAAAGCAAACCAGGCTACGTAGACACCTGCTGGGGGATGGTAACGGGTAAGGAGCCTGATTAGGTATCAAGGGATGTCACTATGTGTTGACTTAGTAGGAGTCTTACTAAAATTGAATAATGTAGAGAGGAATGCAGGTAGCCAAAAGTCAGGACCTAGCTGAAATGGGAAGAGCCTAGCTGGATAGGTTTAGTCAAGAAGAGAATCTCTATCGGCGAGCTTCTGTTGCAGGCACACCCAGGGTTTATGGGGGGAAACTGTACTTGAGGGAGATAAGTGTATCTCCAGCTTATGGCAGAAGTAATATGTAGAAATAATAAACACAATTCTGGCAATGACGGCATTTTTTCTTCTATGAATATAACAGACTATGTTATATTAGTCTTTTCAAACATTTACAGAAATGTTATGTTTATTCAAAATGACTCTTTTCACACATTGGCTTAGAAGTTTTAATGTAAGAAAACCCTCCATGTAACAGGCAAGATCATTGTTGCCTCATGGAGGTTCTTTTCCCCAGTGAATTCAGCATGTCACCATAGAAAACTTTTCATTGAACCAAAAAGAAAAAAAAGAAAAGAAAAGTGTGCCAGGCAGTGGTGGTGCACACCTTTAATCCCAGCACTTGGGAAACAGAGGCAGGCAGATTTCTGAGTTCGAGGACAGCCTGGTCTACAGAGTAAGTTCCAGGACAGCCAGGACTATACAGAGAAACCCTGTCTTGAAAAGAAAAAAAAAAAAAAGAAAGAAAGAAAATTTTATTGAAAATCAGATTCTAAATGGTGCAGTGAATTCTAAAGTCACCCGTTAGTCATAGATAACCAAAATGTTTAAAACCATTTTTAAAAACCAATTGGCAATTAGTGTGAGAAAACAAAACAAAATGAAACAAAACTGCAGCTCGTTTCCTAAAGGGTTCTGTTTTGTTTAAATGTGGTTTAAACTGATGTTAGGAGAAAGGATGTGACTCCCTTCGGGGACTGTCAGAAGCAATCAAAAGTAGCCTCGCGAGACAGAATGGAAATGTGATATTTATCAGGGGAAAGAGGATATGATCACATCAAATTGAACCAGCCTCCTTATTAGTAAGTGCCTTGATGAGGAAGTCATATTCAGGCCTTGGTTCATCTTGGTCATAATGGCTCTCCAATCAAATGTGTGCCAGGCTAGATACCTACTTTTTGCCTCAATAAATGCTTGCCTGAACCTGGGATCAGGGCTGCACCCTGATGTTCTACTGTGTTTGAGATCCTGGTGTGGCTCAAGCTCCAGCTTGAAAAAGAGACTCTAATTCAATAGAGTCTTGGGGTTCATCTCTGAAGACTAAGACACTTGTCTGGTCAAAAATGGCCTTCACCAGAATTGTGGGAAAGGAAGCATAGGCTTTTGTCTCAGGCCAGGTTCAACCTCCTCATAGCCTCACTGGACTAAATAAATTTATGAAAAAACACAAGAGTCACAGTCCAGAGTCTTTCCATTACTCTTCCAAAATTGGACTTAAGGCTCACTTGTGGACCTGAAGAAGATGGGTCTCAGGGCCGCAACCCTTTCTTTTTATAATAGGAGAAGGTTTACAGTAGGGTTTCTCTGTTCAGCTCTGGCGGTCCTGATACTTGGTCTATAGACTGGGCTGGACTTGAACTCAGAGAGTGCAGGGATTGAAGGCATAGGTCCCCATGTCCAGAGCAAAAGCCTTTTTATGGCTACTACCCCTGCTTAACCTTTTGAGAGTTTCAGCTCCTCCAGGGAGCTCTGACTGCCCTGTGACTTCAAGGGTAGAAATGTTGCGCCAGGAAGGAAGGGTATGTGAACCTCAAAAGACTACCAAGGAGCCAATTCTGATGTAATCGAATTACAGTCTCTTTTTCAAGCTGGAGCTTGAGCCACACCAAGATCTCAAACACAGTAGAACATCAGAGTGCAGCCCTGATCCCAGGTTCAGGCAAGCATTTATTGAGGCAAAAAGTGGGTATCTAGCCTGGCACACATTTGATTGGAGAGCCATTATGACCATTAACATAATTGGCTGGTGCTGGGAAACAAACCATAAACTTAACTTCTATTTTCTTTCTGATTGGTAGTTTTTAGGAAATTGAAGTGTCAGAGGTATGCTTGTAACCTGGAGGTGCAGATTTGTTGGGGAATAACCTGGAAACTGGTGCTAGCTGCAGGTTTTGTTGGAGGGAACCTGGAAACTGGTGCTAGCCACAGGTCTTGTTGGGGGGGTAGCCTGGAAACTAGTGCTGGGTACCTGCCTGTTAGTTAACTTGAGTTCAACCTTAGGTCAGGTTCTCTAAGATGAAATCTGAACCCAAAAGATCTAGTTTCTCAGAACAGCCTGCAGCCTGTGTCTTCCCCCCCTCTAACACATATTAGACCCTAAGTAAGAAATTTATTTCTGAGGGTGTTTATGTGGAAAGCGTGCCAACCCAAGAGGACTTTCAGGTTCACACGGGCACACAGGTCACTTAGGGATCAGGCTCAAGTGAAGAATCAGCCAATCTGCCTCAGAAAGCCCAAGAGCCTGTGTTTCTGTCAAAGTCCTTGGCCCAAGGGTCAGACATAGTTTGAAGAGCAAAGATCTAAAAGCTACAATTTCAAATTCTGTCTTCTCACAACTTCTAAAATGAGGGGCTCTGGCTGTAGGTCCTTCTTAACCCTAACCAGCAGAGTGGAGAAGGCAGAAGCACAGAGAGCAGAGAAGGCAGGTGCACGTGTAGGATGTCCGGCTCCTCGGGGTTCTCAAGGACTCCCCGTACAATACCATGAATACAAAGCAGCAAGGTGGACACAGTAGGAGGTGCAGTCTGTGTCCTTTGTAAACACTCAAAATGTTGGCCTTTAATTAGATTACATGATCAACAAGTGAGAATTCTAATTTCCATGTGCTTCTCTCAAATAAGCTGTTTGGTAGGCATAATCCTTCCCATAGCTTGCCCAATGGAATAGATGAATTACAAACACTAAGTAAATATAACCCACAAAAGATACTTAAGCATTTTTTTAACCAGAGGAAAAATAGAAGGAAGATATAGCTTGGTGTTACACTCTTGTGATAAACCTGCCAGCTGTGGAGACCCTCAATACCAGCCTGAGTCTTCTCTCACATGTTCCTTTTTGACATTTTACCTTGTGTTTTCCAGACAGGGTTTCTCTGTGTAGCCCTGGTTGTCCTGGAACTCACTCTGTAGACCAGGCTGGCCTCAAACTTGGAGATCCACCTGCTTCTTCCTCCCAAGTGCTGGGATTAAAGACGTGTGCTACCCCTCCACCCCCACCCCAGCCCCTGTATGTTCCATTCTTAGTCTCCCCAGAGTTCAAGGGAGAATTAAGCCATGTCTCCTCTATTGGACAAATGACTCCTTAAACATACTCTTTAAAATACTCTGATAGAACCTAATGGGGAACCCTCAAGATAGCTACCTACTTCACCATTGCTCCAATTCTGACCATTTATCCCCAGGAGGACATGGAAGGTCTGGCCTGGATTTTACCCTTTAGCTTACTTTTTGATAAGCTACTCAGTCCAGAAACTGTGTTCTCTCAACAGGCTGAATATCCAGATATCTTCATGGTCGAGGAGGCAGGGAGAGGATAGAGGAAGTGGGGAGTCATGGGATGGTTAGATTCTAGTGGGTGGAGGTGACCTAGGTTAACTACCCTTGCCCCTGGCACGCAGATTCACTTCCTCACAAGGAATAAGGTTGAGGTCAATCAAACTCAACAGCTAGAGATCCTAGTTTCTATCACCTGCTTCTGGATTTGAGCATAATATGTATTTCTAAGGTAAGCTTGGAAGAAATTACAGTGGTGATATTCAAAATGGTAATAGAGTATCCTGGGAATTAAAATAGCTCTTTTATGGCACTAGGCATTGGCCTGCAGAACCAGGTTTTAACCTAGGCCAAGGGGAATTCCAAAGGACTCTCCCAATGGAGGGTCCAGATCCCCAAGGCTTAGTGTTTTCAGTCCAACTTGAGAGTAGCTTCTCAATAAACTTGACTTTTTATATCTATGTTTAATCTGGATTAAATTGACTCATTTCACCAGTGGAGAAATAGCATCACTTTGGATCTCATGATATGAGTAATCTCTATTAAGAAGGGGGAAGTGTGCGTCCAGACCTATAGTAAGGAGAAAATGATGTCAGCCGTGGACAAAGGCTCCATCCCCCTCTCTGCAGTATCCCAGTCTGACTAGACAGTGGCTTTGGTGAGAAAAGAGTCAGATTTCACAGCTGTTTTGACACTTACCATTCTCTGTGACTGTACAAGCACATCCTCACTCTTGATACGATGGTTGGAAGGCCAGGCCAAGTGTTTTCCTTCTGAACCTCATATTGACTCATCAATTATGTGGTCAGTAATAACTAGGAGGATGTGAATGTTTAAACAGGATATTTCTGAAGCTAATCTCACCAGTAAATTAGTCTTTTTTTCCCTTTCTTAATTCAATGTCAGACTATCTGGAGTGTATATTTAAAAATAGTGCTTGGACAAATAAATGATTCATGCCTATGATCTTAGCAATATTAACACTAATGTAAGGCAGAAGAGTCATGGCAAGCCTGGTCTATAAAGTAAGTTCTAGGCCAGCTGGGGAAGTACAGTAAGATCTTGTTCAGACAGACAGACAGACAGACAGACAGACAGATGAGTAGATGATAGGTAGGTAGGCAGATAGAGATAGATAGATAAATAGATAGATAGATAGATAGATAGATAGATAGATAGATAGATAGATAGATAGATGATAGGGAGAGAGAGAGACAGAGAGGAAAGAAAATGAATGAAGGGCTGGAGAGATGGCTCAGTGGGTAAGAGCACCAACTGCTCTTCCAAAGGTCCTGAGTTCAAATCCCGGCAACCACATGGTGGCTCACAACCATACATGAGATCTGATGCCCTCTTCTGGGTTATCTGAAGACAGCTACAGTGTGCTTACATATAATAAATAAATAAATAAATAAATAAATAAATAAATAAATAAATCTTTAAAAAAAAAAGAAAGAAAGAAAGAAAATGAATGAAAACTAAAGTAACAGCCCCATCTAGACCTGAGAAACCTTCCCTGGCCTCTTTTCTCTTAGGTGTTTCAGGTTCAGAGAGGCTTCTCAACTGACATTTGCAACATCTCACATTGTGTCATCCTCACAGAGGTTTGTTTTTCTTAAAGGAGAGTGAGTTAAAAAGTTCAAGTGTCCTCTGGCAGTAACAGCAAGAAGGACATCTTATTCCTAATTTTCCCTTTGTTTTCCTTGGTGATCAAAGTCAACGTTAACATTTCCCAACACACAGAGACATTCTCTTCTCATTGAACCCTGAGTTCTAAGAGCCTTCTCTGGTGATAAGAGCTAGAAACTCTTTATGTTTAAGCCTTGTGATTACAGAGTCCACTTTCCTCAACTCCAGGGCCTTCAAGAGGGACTAGGAAGAAAGCAGCTACAGAATCCATCTAGAAGGGCTAAGGTCTGCCCTTAACACAGGTCCTCTGGTGGAAGCAGAGATTTGAAATGGTTTGCAGCTCCATTTGACCTTGGGGACCCCTTGACTTCATTTCTCATCGTGTCCTTGTCATGGTGATACACTGGGGGAGGGGAGTAGAAACACAGGGTCAAACGCCAGGACTGCCATGAGACGTTCCACACCTCCCCACAGCCTCCCCATTCACATAAGGCTGGGGTGGAATGTGACCAGCTTGTCTTCTCTATACATGGTGAGAAAGGAAAGAACTCCCATCAGGACGTCTGAGGGGTCAGGGTGGCCAAAGACCCGGCAGGGCTGACTTTCAGTCTGAGAACTGAGTTCTGCATCCCTAAGGATGTGCTTTTAGCAGGGTTTTCCTGTGCAAAATGCTGGAGTGTGTTCTGTGCCTCGTTTGCTGTCACATGTGCTACTTGTTCCCAATCTCTGATCTGCTCCTTTGTTTTCTATTGTGTTGCAGGCAGCATAGTGTACCTCGGGATGATGGTGGGGGCGTTCTTCTGGGGAGGACTGGCAGACAAAGTGGGAAGGAAGCAGTCCCTTCTGATTTGCATGTCTGTCAACGGATTCTTTGCCTTCCTTTCTTCATTTGTCCAAGGTTACGGCTTCTTTCTCCTCTGTCGTTTGCTTTCTGGATTCGGGTAAGGTTTTCTCCTTCATATTTTAAAGTAATGTGTTTGCTCATGATTGCACACGGTTTCACTCTATAAGATCTCAGCCCCAAGAATGAAGCTTTCAACATATTTCTTCTATTTTCGTGTCAGCCTAAGAAGCTACAACGTTAATTCTTAGAAAATGCAGTTATCCGCGTTTAAATTCACGAAGGTACTGAAACACCTATGTTCCCAGCACAGGAAGGTGTTATAAATGGCTTATAGGAGACTGGTTTTGCTTAAGTTGGAATTCTGATTGCATAGCAAAAACATTTGGACACATATGCTTCTTTTGAAGATTTAAGTAAGAATGACCTGTATCTACTACAACGGTCCACATTATTTAAGGATTACTCTTAAATCCATGATTAAGCTATCTCAAATAACTGTGGTTTTTTTGGTCTAGGTGGCCTATATATGTTAAACTAGAGAGAAAGCCTACTCGGAGAGGTAGAGTAAGTCTGTCTGGAAGTTCCTGATTTGGGCAGAGTTAACTAAAGTTGTACTACTATCCATGTGCGGGGGCATAGGAGAGTCAATGACGTAGTTGTTTTCTTGAAAGAGATCAAAACACACACTACTTCTCTGGGTTCATGTGTGTGGAAAAAACCCCATGGCCTGATTATAAGACTATGAGAAACTCTGTTTTAACAAGGAAAATTTTGTAGAAATATAAATTTTCTGCCTGCCAATCAACAACCCAGAGTTACTCTCTTCACAATGTTAATAGGCACTGTAGTTGCTTTTTAAGGAAGTAAGGCATGCAGAGTGGTTTACGAGTTTGAAAAGTTACCACCAACTGTTGCTCACAGCCTCCACAGCAAGACACAGTTTCATGGACCAAAGCCAGAAGAAAACCAACATATTTCTCAGTTCCGTATGTACATTCTTTCACCTACAACCAATATTTTTCAGAGTATTGTCAGTATGCTGAGCCAACTCCAAGGACACAAGAGTTTGCATATACAGGACAGCTGCTCCACACGTGAACTTCCTGAGGGACGATAGTCATGATACTGTAAGGGACAGTAGAACAAGCTATGATTACAACAGCTGACCCAGTAGTCCAATGACCTGGCTCTGAAGCAGATCCAGAAGTGCGATAGAGAGCTATTAAGTTCTTACTTGATCTGTATTAGCAAACTTTTACTCACGCCTTTCAAAATGGTCATGGCTCCTCAGTCAAATACCAGGCTGGCGCCACTTTACATACCCAAAATTCTTTGCTTGAGAGAAAGGCCAGGTCCCTCTGAGGAAGGATGCTACTATGTCAGTGAAGATTAATTTGTACGTATTTCTCACAGTCTTCCCCAAAAGGGGATCACTATACTTCAAGAAAAATAAAGAAATAAAAGACAATAGGCTTCTGAGAGTTTACTGGACCATGAGTGGATTCTAGTAGAACAAAGTGACATCAAAATTTTATTAGTTGAGAACTGACTCACAGTGGACCAGGAAGACCCCCAGCTCCATCCTGTGCTTGCTCGATTCTAAGGTTCCAGAGTATTGCATTGAGAGAGATGTACCTGGAAGTAGCAGGGTACCATTTGGCAGAGCATCTGCCACACAGGTCCATTTATTTTAAACTTTAAAACATAGAGAGAAGTCCCAGTCACCAAGCCCACACCCTGCATGTTGCAGATTTATAAAACCAGGAATGGTTAGTATCAGTCCCATTAACTTGTGACATAATGATTAAGTCACCAGGACATTCCAAATCTAAGGCTTGTTATGTCTTCCTCTTGAATTCTGCTCGTGAGTGTAAAAGGGACTGGAGGGGGTTTCAGTTTAGACTGAGATATGCCTGGGCTTATAGCTTCACTGTCTCTAAATAGACAAATATGTTTCTGGTGTGTTCTCATCTCCCCCAACCCCACAGATAGGGTCACATTATGAGGCTCAGAATGAATGACCTCAAGCACATGATCCTCCTGCCTCTCAGCATCTCGAGAGCTGGCATTATAGGTGTGTACTACCATGTTCAGATTTCTGCTTTTTTTTCTTTTCATCAAGCAGAGTCTTGAGTCATATCTTCTTAGAAGATAAAAATATCCAGCTGACATACATAGTCTTTGTGGTTTTTAAATGTTTATTCTGTCCAAAGAAAGATTTCCCTGCTGGGCTTATCAGTGTTTGTTGAGGTAAGGAGTAAGACCTCACTCATTGTCCATCTGTCTTTTATTTTGTCAGATGAATCTCACACCAAGGCAACGCATGTCCCTCTTATCCGTTGTTACAGAAGATTAGAAATCTGGGAAATGGAGTTGGCACCACTGATTCATTTTCATTTGCCCCGGAATTAAATTATTTGTTTCCAGTCACTGTTAATTAAGGGGATGATAATGTGTTGGACAGCAGGCAATGTCAGAATGGAGAGCTGCTCACTGCGGGCCTGGCACTCTTGAGCATGCCAGTCAGGAGGAAGATAGAATAGCAACAGAGATGAGAGCGAAATGGCTCTGCTCCTGTGTGTTGGAAACAAAAGAAGGGTCATGACTCCCAGTGTGGGCGGAGCCCAGACACGAACACTTCACAGCTGTGCGCACGCAGTGTGCATGAGCTGACGACCATTGGCTGACGGGGCCAGCAGGAACACTCTGGCTGTGCGGAATTCCTGGCCACCAACATGATTCTTCTGTGAGCTTTATTTTCGCAACCATTTTTAAAAAATTAGGCCGGG
>JADRCC010560805.1:0-11406 GCA_019843855.1 Hylomyscus alleni
AAGCAAGTCTTTCCCATCAGCTGATGAAACCCCAGACTTCCTGGAGACTCTAATCACAGACCTCAGGGCAAATCAATTTGATTATAAATTCAAACCAGTGGCAATTTTCTTCTTTGTAGTAATGAATACTGGCATGGTCTGTTAATTCTCCCAAGCCATGTGAGCATGTCTGTACATACAAGTACTTATGTGGTGGGTACACAACTGGACATACAAGCATACACACATACTATTGTAACACTATTGAAATTCAGCTCTCTATCAATGTGATCAAAGACTCCTTTTGGGGAGTTTCTCTGAGAGGGCTTACACTTACAAAGGCTTGCTGACAGGATGCTTCAGTGGAACAGTATGGTGGCCCCTCAAATCAACATGGGAAAGACACTCTCCCGAAAGGCAATGTTTTAGTACAATAGCAACCAGTATGCTTTGTTTCTACCCAGCAAAACTTGGAAGGCCATTTTCTTTCACTTAGCATCAGCTCCTGTTTTGTGGAAATATTAAACCGTCCTTATAATTATTATTTTAATGGTCACAGCGAGTGAGCATACACCATCATTTACTTGACTATTTACCTATTGTTAGGCTGTTAGTAACTTCCCTTTCTCACTCCTTCAAATTGAACTGAACATTTTTTTTTTAAATCTATGCTATTAATTGAAAACAGTACAGAGAACAGATGACACGGCATTGCTAATCTAAAGCTACAGGGTTTATATATTTACAACTCATATTTGATTATGAAATTTAATTCGGGAGAGTAATTAAGACATTTGTATTCTACCGAACTCCCCGGCATCTAGATCTGCCTGAGCTAGGCAGGCCCAGCCATGACTTGTCACTTTCCAAAGCATTTCCCCATGAAATCCAATATAGGTTATGGATTTCCATTGTTTTACAGATAAAGAGATTCACCCAAAGGAGTAAAACCTCTAACTCTACTGGGGTAACTTACCCAAGGAAATCATTTTACAAACACTATTCAAGTCTCACAGTCGATTCAAACTTCAGAGCAACCCTTAGTTTTTGTACACCAATGACAGGCATGTTCTAGGACCACTGGAGGTCTTCATGACCCATACCTGATTCAGAATGTTGGAATACCAGGAGAGTGACTCATTCATGTTTCAGATATCCGATGTTTTATTATTGTTATTGTTACTGTTGTTATTAAGAAAGGGCCTTGCTAAGTATCACCAAGCTAGCCCGGAAGTTATAGACCAGACTGGTCTTAAACTTGTAGTCATCCACTTGTCTCTGGCTCTTGCATACTGGAGTTGCAGGGACATGCTACCGTGCCTGGCTGAGCTAATACTTTTTGGAGTCCACCATGGGTCATGCCAAATTTTTCTGCTTAGGGTATTTCTTCAATGAATGTTATTCAAAGGGACTCAGGGGGCAGACCACCAGAAGATGTACCCTTCAGAGTCTCAACTTTTTTCTTTTCTTTTCTTTTCTTTCTTTCTTTTTTTTTTTTGGTTTTTCAAGACAGCGTTTCTCTGTATAGCCTTGGCTGTCCTGGAACTCACTCTGTAGACCAGGCTGGCCTCCAATTCAGAAATCCACCTGTCTCTGCCTCCCAAGTGCTGGGATTAAAGGCATGTGCCACCACTGCCTGGCTCAGAGTCTCAACTTAGAGTCCCAGCCTAGCAATGGAGCATCGCCAGGAAGCAAGGGTATCCTGAGGGTCAAATGAGAAGATGGGAGGGAAAGGCACAGGCACAGGCACAAGCTGCCATTTGTTAGCTCATAGAATTGTACGTGTGGGGTCTAGACTCTAGAGAGAGGGCTCAGCAGTGAAGCATGTGTACTGAAGTTGCAGATGACCCAAGCTTGAGTCTCAACCTCTATGACAGGCAGCTCCCAAAGTACTCTAACTCCTGTTCCAGGGGCTTCCAATGCCTCTAACCTTTTTGAGCATCTCTACTCAATTACAAATACATGCAGTTTAAAAAGACAATATAAAATAAAATCTTCAAACTTGCCCAGCAGGCACAAGGCTCTAAGGTCAACTCCTAGGACTGTCCTCGAAAAAGAAAGGACTTACTTATTAGTTATCACTGCTTTCACTAATAGGGGAATGGTGTTTTACATACTTAGCAACTCTGTAAAGCATGAACGGCCGAGAGTTTTGTTTTTTACTATTTTGCTTTTATCACCAGCAATTAATTCCTCTGATTTGTTTTATGAGTCTGATGGTCGGGTCTAGCACTCAGCAAACCAGTGGAGTGATGTAAGAAAATTATTTCAGTTCAGTTCCTGGCAAATCCTGATGATGAATAGTGAGGCAGGACAAACCTACTCAGACACACATTTTTCAGGACTGGCAGGGAAAAGGCTGAAAAATTACTAGTAAATTGCTTTTTGTAAAAATGCTCTCTCTTTCAAATTTCCCCTAGTCTGAAGGTCTCCTTCAGAATGATGGCACAATACATTCTGACACACCTAGATGGCAACAGAGCCAAAGAACAGATGCAGAAAACAATGAGGGTTAGGATTTAATTTTCTTATTAAGTCCCCAGTTTCCAATACTCTTGCCCACATCAACTTCTTTTGAGTATGTGCCTTTTACCCACTGGGATAAGTGTCCCTGAAAGATAGCTATTATCTGTGCTGGCAGGCTTGCCCTGCCCCACCCTCCAGACATAATCCCCTCCTCCAATATATGAGCTTTGAAATTAATGTTATCATGTCTCTGGTCCATTCTATTCCTATTCCTCCTCTCTAAAACTGTCCCAAAGACTGAGTTTCAGATGACAGAGGCCCACAGATATCCCCAGCACCTACTTGAAATCCTTGATCCTGAGGACATAACTCTGGGACAATGGCATAGAAGCCCTGGTTGGAAAGGCTAATGCAGGGTGGTCATGGTGGCGAAGCTCACTTGGCGACATTGCTGGTTGTCACACCGGGAGGAAGACATGCTTCTCTTCTGTTTGGGAGAAGCCAGGGCTGCTGCTGGCTCAGGCTGCTGAGAGTTCTGCACTGTATAGAGCCCTTCCAGCATTAGCAGGTCGTCTGCCTGATGGAATCGTAGAGCAGTCGCCGAGTAACCCTGGTCTATAGAACCAGAGGCTGCAGAGATGACTTTAGGCTATCTCCAAACATAACTACCCATTAGTTTTCAGCATAAATATGAAGAATTGGTCATTGGATTTGCCTCTGAGTCTTCCATGCTGTAAACATCTGTGGGGTCTTGTAAGGTAGCAAAGATCAGTGTAGCAGAGGTATAGCCGACTGCAGAAAAGGCATAAGTCATGTAATACCCCTAAGTCACAGGCTTGGGTTCTCTCTCTTCCTCTCCCTCGGCAAGCCACTATGTCTACTGGCCTGGAGTACCAGCTAAGGATTAATGACTGGAGAGGCATTGGACCTGTATGTTGGATAAGTAGGTCTGTTGGAAACCGTGTGAACTCAGCGTTTGATGGGACAGGGCCTCCCTGGGCTTTCTCACCTATTGGGTGAGCTTGAATAAGTGGCGCACAATACCTCTGTGCCATGGGAATGTTAACACCTACTGGAAGGAAAATAAAAATCTATTGCATATTCCTGTCCTCACCCACATTTGCCACTCTGCAAATATCTTCACTGTCATGGTATATGCAAGAGTCTCCTCCAGGTCTCTGGGCTAAGCTCTTGCCTACACTACCACCCCAGGCACCATCACTACCCGGGCAGCGCTCTGTATCAGTACAGAGCTTGAGTTCTGTTGACCCTGGGCTGGATAACCAGTTTTTACTGGCCTTGGCTCATCTCTGTGACTTTGCATCCTTGAACACTTGGGCTCTAACATCAGAACCTCCCATATACCCACATTTATCAAGCTGACAACTTTATCCTCAACTGTCAGGAGTCTGGCAAAAGCTACTTCACAAACAGCATGTTTAGCTCTATCTTCTGTTTGCTTTTGCTTTGACAAACCCAGAATTGAACCCAAGCCCATATGTATGTATATATATATATATATATATATATATATATATATAATGAAAACACTCTACCACAAAGCTTACTTTATTTTGAAATAAGGGTCTTTAAGCTGTCCTGGCTACCCTTGAACTCACTCTGTAGCTGACTGAGCCTTGAACTTGTGATCTTCCCGCTTCAGATTCCTACATAGCTGGAGTGAGAAATTTGCACTGCCAGGACCAGCTTCCCTGTATCCTCTTGCTTCAAGTGCAGCTCCCAAGAAAGTTCTTCAGTGTGTATTAAGCAGCTGCGAATCTGCTTATCTAATAAAGGGAAGGCACTTACCCTCCTGGTATTCCCCCGAGAATCATTGGCCACCTGCATCTCTTTAGCTGCATTTAATAGCTCAGCCCAAGATGAATCTTCATGATTAACAAAAAGCCTCCTGATTTTATTTTCTTTCAGCTTTTAAATGCTAGAACAAATACCATTGTTGTCCGGTTTCCCACCCCTCCCCCCCCCAAGGGGTTATGATCAAAACACAAAATTTGATTCTAGAATGAATAATTTATTTTTTAAAGTAATTTCCAAATGCCGTTCTCCATGAAATCATAGAAAAGGAATGGTATTGCTGTTTTTGTAGACTCAGGAAAACCCACAGTATGTTCATGACTGACATTTCTGGAAGCCACACTCCCACCATGACTTATCACCAGAGAGATCCCTGTGCAGGAGTATGGCTGGCTCCTCGTAGAGTCCATGTTGACTGACCCTAGTTCCTGTCTGCAAGGCCATCTCTCTATGAATGTCTGTCTGCTCAAGACCTAGACTATTTATTAAGTCTTTAAAACTGTTAAGATTCCAGTAATAGATTAATCACGTCATCCTCAAAAAAAAAATATAGTAAAAATCCTAAACTAAATAAGTTGCATTTGGTAAACCATCTGCCTCCAGAGCAGAGACACACATGTGAAAAGATAATTTGCAAATCTGACGAGGCAGCGTCATTGGGCTGCTTGATGAATATAGTAACACAGGTTTGTCTAATGGGGAAACAAGCATTACTATCAAACGAAATCCGAGTGAATCCCACATGGAAAAGTAAGCAGGCTTTAATATCGAAAAGCATTTCGTGCTGTGCCTGCCAGCAACTCCCCGCCTGTCTGATTTTCCTTAACATAAAGGCCGACCTCACCTGTTTAAAAATAATTAGGAAGCCGGCAGCTGTGATTTGGCTGGAAGTCCATTCGGCCTCGTTTGCATGTGTGCTTCTGACCCACTGATGCCTCTGTTGCTGTCTCTGCATGCAGGCACCATGGTCAGCAAGGGCTCCGGCAGATGCATACTCACGACACCAGAGCGGGAAGTCGAGCCTGCCGCCTGCCTGGCCCTGGAGATGAGATACGCCCTGGACCCTAACCGGCAGATCAAAAAGCGAAACAAAGCTCTGCAGGTGCGCTTTAAGGATATCTGTGAGGCCCAGAATGAGCAGAGAGACACACAGTTGTCTTCGGGACCTCTGGGGGAGAAGCGAGAGGCCAAGGCTGTGTCCTGCAGGGTGGCCTATCGTAAGTATATGACAGTGCCTGCACGCCGCTCCATTCCCAATGTCACCAAGAGCACGGGCGTGCAGACCTCACCAGACCTTCGCAAGTGTTACCAGACATTCCCGCTGGACCGCAAGAAAGGCAGTCTCAAAGGCCTGCCAGCTGCAGATGCCTTCAAAAGCCAGAACAATGGGTTTCTAGCAGATTCAAAAGAGAAGAGCGAGGCGGGACCCATGGAGGACCCTCGGCCTTGCAGCGCAGGAAGGATTCACAAGACCACAGCACTGGTTTTCCATTCCAACGAGCACGTGAATGAGCTGGAGCAGCCTTCTGGGGTCAACTGTGCGGAACTCTGCAAGGCTCCAGATGTGCTTGGCTACCCTGAGGCTCTTCTGCAGAACTCTCGGCCTCCCTCTGAGGAGCCCATCCACCAGCTGCAAGGGAGAGCTAAGCTTGACAGGGGCACCCTGGACTCAGAGGAGCCCACTCCACTCACCCACGGAAGGGTGTTTAAAACAGAGGTCGCCACTGTGTATACGCCTGCCATCAGTACCAGGGCCCCTGAGCCTGGCTTATCAAACTCTGCTGCTGCCAGCCAATGGTCTCTCTGCCCTGCAGATGAGGAGCAGAGGCGAGCAGCCCACCTCAATGGGCTGCAGGCATCCACAGGCTCTGCTGTGGCCTGCTCAACCCCGGTGCAGTGCCTGTCCCCAGAATGTAGCGAACAGCCCCTGCAGAGCCAGTCTAGCCCCACAGCTGGGGTAGGGGATGAAGAACGCCAACAAATTGTGCCTCACACAGAGGTGGTAGACCTCAAGGCCCAGCTGCAGGTGATGGAGAACTTAATCAGCTCTAGCCAGGAGACCATCAAAGTGCTGCTGGGAGTTATTCAGGAGTTGGAGAAAGGAGAAGCCCATCGGGAAGGGTATGTATGTCCACTGTGTCTTACTCCCTGTGGGCTTAGCACTTGCAGGCCCATCAGCAGCCCCGATGTCCCATGCCTAAGGAGTCTAATGCTAGTGGTTTTTGTGTCGGGGCTGCAGTCTGAAGAGCTACAGACTGCTCTTACAAGGGTCACAGGTGTGTTGAAGGCCAGGCTTCCTGGCACACTCGCCCCTGACATTTATTTATTGGTTAGTATTTACCCATCTGGCCTTGGGTTTCAATCTTTCCCTGTCTATTCAGGGAGTTGATGGGTCTTCCTTGTGATCTTTTCAGATTCATATTTCTGGTCTTGATGAACTGTAATGTGCATGCTGGTTCAAAATATCTAAATAAGAGGCCACTTGCCTCTTAGGAGTCCCATTATAGAAAGAGAGCATTAGAACAAATCAGCAGCATCGGGGAAGGAAATGCTAGCAACTGATAGATGATGTCACTGGGACAGGCATTCTGAAACATAGAACGTCTCCTGTAATGGACAGTCTTTAGTTTTCTTTTTCCTTTTTTTTTTTTCCAGGAGCACACAGAGGCAGAGCCCCTCTGTAGACAAGCCCTATCTGTAGTTGATTAGGAAGCAGACACCCCACCCATGAGTTGTTCTGGGTGTCCATTTGGACTACAACACAGTCCAAAAATCAACAAGGGTTTGTTGGACTTGACCAGTTGCTAATCGTCCAAGTTAGAAAACACATTCCCCCAGAGCCCTCATTGTGGGTGAGGCTGACAGAGCTGGTTCTGTGCATCTTCAAAACAGTGCCCATGGCTCACCAACCTTTTTCTGATTGTCCAAGCCTTCTCTTGTACAGCCCTTTGGAACATCCGACCCACCCTATGTTCTGGAGGTTGGATGTAAGGCTGTGTTTTCTTGTCTATGTAGCTGGTTCCGTTTATTCTGTGGGAGATGTGAGCTATAAGCCATGTGACAAATGGAAACCAAGTAATACATTGTCACTGCATCAGAACACACTGGACTCAGAGCATTGCTGTGGTTGAATTAGACAGTGTTTGCTTGTTGCAAGCAGTGGAGAAGAGACAGCTTCTGCCTTCCAGGGCAGGGGGTAAATCCAATGCACTGGTTTCAATAGCAAGACACAGAGGTCACCAGGAACCAATCCTGGACTTTGATATAGCTTGTAATAACTGGAGCCAGACAGTAACATAAAAGGATGTCACCAACACCAGGTGGAAAATGCTGCACTGGATAATGTCTGCCATTGTCTAGTGTTGATCTCACTAATTAATGGTTTTGCATAGGTAAAAGTGGGTCTGAGGAACACTTAGGGTCCCATATCTGAACCCAATGTTATAAATGCAATCCTATATGCTGAGCAGAAAGGCTGCTACTCAACATTGCCCTGGAAACCCTGGGGATTCTTTGCTGAGCAAAGTGGCTGATAGACACCTGTGCCTAATGAAACTCATAAACTCAAGTTAATTGCAGTTAGTTACACTTGACCACTCATTTCCAGAGTCACACTGACCAGGATTTAAGGTTGGTAGTGTCAGTCAGAAGATATAGAAAAGGTCTCCTGTCACTCCAGTATCCAAAGCTTGCACTGAGTCCTGGCCATTTTAGGACTTGACACCTTAAGCCAAGGCCAAGAACTGTGGTCCCCTCCCTCACCTTTAAAGCCTCTGCTTGGGTCTTCATCCATACAGGACAAGCTCAGGTTCTCAATGCAGGTCCACAGTTCTAGAACACTCATTGCCATCCACCTCGGGGAACTGTCTGGTAAATGTAACAGGGAATCAAGAATCAAGAAGTTTCAAAATCCAAGGCTACTTTGATGGTGGCTATTCCCACTCCAGGACCAAGATCATTAATTTAATAACTAATAATCAAATTTTCCACTTTCCCTGTTCATGTCAGACTATCACAGATGGAAGCAGTCTCTAGGGGGCAAAGCAGAAGCTGTAAGACAGAGGTTCGAAGGCATCTCCAGAGGTTAAAGGGCCAGTCATAGCCAGTTCCACACTGTGACACCTAGAACAGCTCTGGGGAAGGGTAGTGCCTGCCCATTTCCCTGGTGTAAGTACTGCCTGGCTGGGCAATTTCATCAGCTCCTAAATCCTGAGAGTAAACATGCCTGCTCTGCTGCTCACCCAAGCCAACCCCTGAATGATGCCCCTGTGGTCCTGAGGGAAGGAGAAGAAGTCCTCAGGATTTGAGGATTTAGGTACCTCGTGGAGGCTATGGATGCTTATGTTGGTTGTAACCCAAGTTAAAAACATCAGGAAGTGCATTCTACTCTCTGCTCACTAATTTTTAATACATGAAAAGATTATACCTTACTTATTTTTCTCTGTGTGTGTTTGGGACACAAAGGACAACCTGCAGCAATGAGTTCTCTCTTTCCACCACGTGGCTCATGGAGATGGAAGTCACTGGGCTTGGTGGCAGATGCCTTTGCCCACCAAGCCCATCTTGCTATCCATATATGTATCATTATATATTCACTTTCTGTGAAGTGACAAATTATTAAAGAACCCATTAAGCTAAAATACCCAGAGTTGTCCTTAGGAAATAATCTCTTTAAACCAATGGCTCGCTGACTGTGAAAGATGCTTATAAAGTAGTAGGCTAGTGTCAAGGCTTCTACTTCCCTATCAGGTCCAGTAAAGCACAGAGTGGCTCTGGATAAGAAGTCAGCAGTATTAAGAAGGGAGTTCCTAATGTAGGTGGGCCCACTGGAGTCATGACTGCATCTATGTGACATATCTTATACCCATATTCCCATACTGTTTTCTGGGATAGAAATGAGCCTTTGAGAGTCAGGGACCGTCTCTTGTGATATCTGGACAGTATAAGGGGAAAGTGATTATCTTTGAGCCTGACCAGCAGCCTCTACATATGGTAGACTGTACTTAATGTGTAATATCTTTGATGGGGCTTTTCATTATCTAGTGGCTCTTTCTCTATGGAGTGATGTGTGCATCACCAGACAGTTACCTTAAGTCCCTTCCAAGTTGGTCTTCCTAAGAGACTCTCCCATTTATCTCATTTGCTCGTATGTATGCCTGAAAGGCTTGAGCAGAGAAACGTCTCTTCATAGGCAACGGAGCTTCAGTTGGGTCTTCATCAAAGTAGGAGTGGCAGAAGCTTAAGGAAGGTTTGTAGGAAGCCCCTGCCTATAAGAGCACACAATGGAGACAGGATAAAAGGACAGGACCTACGGACAGCATTTGAAAGGATGCCTTCTGTAAGGAAATGGTTGTGCAAAGACTTCCTCACAATCATGCTTTTTAGTCCCCCGTAAAACATTTGGGCAATTCACGCAAATCACTCTGCTTTATGCAGCACAGACGGCATTTGCTCACCCGGCTGGCATGAATGCCAAGAATTACCCTGCCTATTTCAGTGTTCGCAGTATTATTCTGGTCTCTTCTCAGGAAGTGCTAGGTTACACAGGCTACCTGCATGACTGATGCTTTTGTTAAAGGTTGAGAACAGGGCAAGCAGGATATGGAATTAAAAACCCAACCAGTTCTTGAAACAGTGGAAATTCCCTGTAGCCACTCTGGGCTTCCTCAGCTGGACAGTTACTGACCAGCTGCCTAAAGGGCCTCACTGCCCTGCCCAGCATACTGCAGAACCAGCAGCATCCTGTGGGGAGACAGCTCTTCCTGCCTCTAAGCTAACCCATCCTATTCACTCTAAAGCAGTGGTTCTCAGCCTTCCTAATGCTGAGGCTCTTAATACAGTTCCTCGCATTTTGGTGATCCCCAACCATAAAACTGTTTCTGTTGCTACTTTATTACTGTAATTTTGCTGCTGCTGCTATGAATTCTAATGTAAATATCTGATATGCAACTCCTGCGAGAGGGTCATTTGACACCCTCCCCCAAGAGGTCACGACCCAATGGTTGAGGACCACATGATCCAAAAAATTAATAAATTCCCTCCTAACAGCCCAACATGCCTTCCAGGTCAGAAAAGAGCAGAAACCCATGAGAGAAACTACATTCCAAGATGTTAACCGCAAGGCCAAGACCAGCCATTCCCCAGGCTACAGCTTCTTCACTGACAGGCTCCTACAAAGCATCTCTCTTCAGGCTTAGGAAGTGAGGGGTGCCAGGGCATGCCAGGCCTTGAAACACAGATCATAACAGAAATAATAAGTAGAAATAATAATAGAAAAGCAGATATGAAGCATGGGACCTCTGTGTCTATACTGAGTCAGAAAACATGTGAGACCACAGCTTAAAAGAAGACTTAAGCTAAGGTCTCGGACAGCTTGAGGAAAGGTACTTAAGTTCCAATTCCTAGGCAAAGGGACCGTTGCCTGTCAGTGGAGTGTCAGTGGAGTGTCAGTGGAGCCATGGAACAGGTGTCTCCATGGTGGTCTGGGACCCAGTACTTCCTATTTGGGGCACACAGTGATTTAACTAACAATTTACTTTATTTAAAAATTAAACACACACACACACACACACTCAAGGGACTGCCTCCAAGCTCAGGGCCTTGGTGAAGACAGCATTACTATGCTTTCAAGATTGTGAGATTAAGTAATAGAGTTAACACACTTCATACAGAGACCTGTGTTGAGGTTTCCTCAAATTTATTTAGTCTGTTAATATAAAAATAATGGAAATAGCAATCACATAAGAAAGGTGAGAGGTGAGGCCTCCAGTCCTAGGACCTGTGTCACTGGAGGACCTCAGAATCCCTGACCGTGGAGCAGCGCTAGCAATCGTTGGGAGGTTCAGGGGCAGATTATCAGCTTTGGGATGCATGTTCAGATGATTCTCATTCTATCTCTATCCTAAAAGCAGCCACAGGCAATCCAAATATGAACAGTCATGGTTATACTGCAACAAACATTTACACACAGAAAATTAGACCAGAGACCACAGGGTTGACTTTTAGATGGATAGGTGTTGGGACTACATCAGCTCAGTTGGCAGGCTAAAATTTGGGGACCGATAGTTTGTGTGTGACTACCATCCAGGAGACATGTAGTTCCTTCCCACACTCAGAGGCCTTCTACTAAGCATACCTTTAATGCTG
>JADRCC010560814.1:0-10824 GCA_019843855.1 Hylomyscus alleni
ACCTCTAATGGCTCATGCTCTAAGATCAAGAATTGATAAATGAGACCTCATCAAACTGGAAAACTTATGTAAGGCAAAGGAAATAGTCAATAAGACAAGTCAGCAACCTACAGATTGGGAAAAAAATCTTCACTATCCCCACATCTGATAGATGGCTAATATACAGGACATCCAGGACTATACAGAGAAACCCTATCTCAAAAAAAACAAACAAAAAAAATGTATGAAGAACTCAACAAGTTAATCACCAAAAAGCCAAACAACCCAATCAAAAAACAGGGTTTAGAACTAAACCGAGAATTCACAACTGAGGAATCTCGAATGTCTGAAAAGCACCTAAACAAAGTCTTCAAAGTTCTTAGTGATCAGAGACATGCAAATCAAAATGACCCTGAGATTCTAACTTACAACAATCAGAATGGCTGAGATCAAGACCTCAGGTGACAACACATGTAGGAGAGGATGTGGAGAAAGAGGAGCACTCCTCCATTGCTGGTGGGATTGCAAACTGGTAAAACCACGTTGGAAATCAATCTGGAGGTTCCTCAGAAAATTGGAAATAGATCTACCTGAAGACCCAGCTCTACCACTCTTGGGAATATACCCAAAAGATGCCCCACCTTGTTACAGGAGCATGGGTTCCACTATGTTCATAGTGGCCTTATTTGTGATAGCCAGAAGCTGGAAACAAACAAACAACACAAGAACAGATACAGAAACTGTGGTTCATTTACACAATGGCATACTACTCAGCTATGAAGAACAAGAACATTCTGAGTTTTGCAGGCAAATGGGTGGAACTAGAACAGATCATCCTGAGTGAGGTAACTCAGACCCAAAAGGACATGCATGGTATGTACTCACTAATAAGTAGATATTAGCCAAAAAAAAATGTACACAATACCCAAAATACAGTCCACAGAACTAAAAAAGATCAACAAGCTGAAGTACCCAACTGAGGACACCTCAGTCCCACTTGGGAGAGAGAAGAAAGCAGTCACAAGTGGAGAGAGAAGGAGTGACCTGAAAGGGAAAGCGTAGGAGTTGGGAGGGCAGTGAGGGGACCATGTTGAGTGAGGAAAATAAAGGATCAAAGACCTAAGCCAGCAGGAGGAAGGGAAACAGGCAACCTCAGGAAATAGGAGGTTGGGGGCACCCCCAAGAATGTATCAGAGACCCGGGAGGTGAGAGACTCCCAGGACTCAAAGGGAGGCACTCAAATGAAATGCCTGACAGTAGGGAGAGGGAACTTATAGAGCTCATCTCCAGCAGGAAGACAGGCTATCAAGTGTGGGATGTTATTGCCATCCTACAGTCATATCTCTGACCCATAATTTTCTTAATAGATATTTTCTTTATTTACACGCCATACAATATCCCCTTTCCCAGTTTCCCCTCCAAAACAAAAAGAACAAAAAACAAAAAATAAAAAACAACAAGAACAAACCCCTGCTCCCTTCCCCCTCCCCCCTCCTCCCACTTGCCACTCAACCTTCTCCTGCTTACAGGCCCTGGCATTCCCCTACACTGGGGCATAGAACCTTCACAGGACCAAGGGCCTCTCCTCCCATTGATGACCGACTTGGTCATCCTCTGCTATACATATTCCTGTTTGAAGCATTACATTGATGGAAATGGAGAGGAGCCTGAGGAAAAGAAGGTCCAGTGACAGGCCCAAAATGGGACCCAGCTCAAAGGAAGGTCCCAAGTCCTGATACTATTACTGAGGCTATGAAAAGCTCACAAAATGTACCTATCGTAACTGCCCTTCAAAAGACTCAACAAGCAGCTGAAAGAGTCAGATGCAGATATTTATACCCAACCAATGGACAGAAGCAGCTGACCCCTGTTGTTGAATTAGAGAAGGCTGAACAAAGCTGAGGAGAAGGGTGATCCTGTAGAAGGACCAGCAGTCTCAATTAATATGAGCCCCAGAGATCTTTCAAACACTGGATCACCAATCAGGCAGCATACACCTGCTAATATGAGGCCCCCAACACACATAAAGTAGAGGATTGCCGGGTCTGTGTTCATTCAGACATGATGCACCTAACCCTCAAGGGACTGGAGGCTCCAGGGAGTTTAGAGGTCAGGTGGGGTAGAGGGTGGGGGCACCCAGGTGGAAATGGGGTGGGGTAGGGCGGAGGTGTGGGATGTGGAGCAGTTGGAGGGTGGATGGGAGGCATGGAATGGCATATGGAGTGTAAAAAGTAAATTAAAAATAAAATAAAATAAAATAGTAAAAAAAAAAAAAAAAAAAGAGGTTATGGGACTAGATGATTCAAAATAAAAGTAATTTGGCCGGGCGGTGGTGGCACATGCCTTTAGTCCCAGCACTTGGGAGGCAGAGACTGGCAGATTTCTGAGTTCGACACCAGCCTGGTCTACAGAGTGAGTTCCAGGACAGCTAGGACTCCACAGAGAAACCCTGTCTCGAAAAAACAAAACAAAACAAAAAGAGCTGAAAGTATTGATGATTAGGATTTCTGGCATATCATTCAATGTGCCTAATATATAAATTACTCTTTTTTTTTTTTTTTTACTTTGTGGCAATTTAAATTTAATTTAAATTAATTTTTTTGCAGGTTTAGCATTTTATTATGAATAGATTGTCATAAAGTTCCATAGTGTATATTCAGTTAAGGCAACACTGTTTGGCTTTAGTTTTTATCACCAAAGATGAAAACTAAATCTCTATTCTAACTCCCCTGCTAACTCTGATTGGGGTGGGAAGGGGGCTTAACAAAAGGTGGTCACTTTCTTTATCCCTGTATAGCCCCCTACTTTGCTTTCAGTGTTCCTCTAGAAAATCTCCTTGGTCTGCTGGGACTACCAATTCTCTGTTCCAGGTAACACGGGGAACAGAGTGGTGCATTTGGTTTGAGAGGGGCCTGTGACATGCTTCGACCAGGGCACCATTCCCACACCATCAAGGCTAAGAAAAGAGCAGATGCGCATTGTAGCATCTTAGGGCTCCCTATTCATTGACCTCTTCTTCATCGTCATCTTTAAAAGCCTCTTTCCCATCATTGACCGTGGCATCCTGGTACTGCTGGTACTCGGACACCAGGTCAATTCATGTTACTCTCGGCCTCGGTGAACTCCATCTCGTCCATGCCCTCGCCGGTGAACCAGTGCAGGAAGGCCCTGCGGCGGAACATGGCTGAGAACTGCTCCGAGATGCGCTTGAACAGCTTCCTGGATGGCAGTGCTATTGCCAATGAAGGTAGAGGCCATCTTCAGGCCCCGTGGTCTGATGGCACACACGGCCACCTTGTCGTTGTTGGGGATCCACTCCACAAAGTAAAAAAAAGTAAAAAACAAACAAACAAACAAAAAAAACAGAAAAGAAAAAGAGTAATTTATATATTAGGCAAGCTGAATGATGTGTCAGAAATCCTAATCATCAATTTCACTTGAATTTCTTCTCCCAGGTAGAATTTTTTTTTTTTTTTTTTTTTTTTTTTTTTTGCTGCCTAGGAAATAATGACTTAAAGCAAATTGGCAATTATTTTTTTCAAAAAAAAAATAGTAGAATTCCACATAAGCTGAGAAATATTATTACTGACTAAATCAGGTGGTAAAGTCATACAAACATTTTCATTGTAGTGAAAAAATATCATGTATTTGTTTGAATTATTGTTGGCCTAAACAGACTAAAATAGATATTTAGCAAAGTCAAAGAAGCTTTTCTGTAATTAAGAAAAAACTGAAGGTAAAGCAGAAATGACCATGGTAAAAATTATTAAATGGCTTTTGAAGAACATAAATCTACTTGTCATATACTTAGAGAAGTATTCTCTTGGGCACAATGCCTTTGTAATAATTAAGTAGCTTTTATTACATTAGTAAATTTATATAAGTTAAATGCATAAAACCTGTTACGAGTCAACTACAAGCTAAAAATTATCTCTTTATATATAAAAGTGTAGTTAATGCATAATAATTTGAATATGTTAAGTTTTATGAATTACCATAAATATCTTTAAAATATTCCCTAAGCAGGATATCAAGAAAGAGATTATAACATGTCAGGCTATTAAAATCAATCTTATGTATCATTGATACAAAAAAAAAAAAAAACCTTTGGGATTGAGGAGATTGCTGAGTTGTAAATATAAAACAAACAAACAAAACATAATCCGACCAAAGAAACAAACAAACAAACAAAATGAATCACAAGCAAGAGAATATCTATTTAGACAGCCAGAATCCTGGTGTAGATGGAGCCTGCTATTCTTCAGAAACCTGAGACAATAGATGACAGGAGCAAATTTCCTACTGGGAGTAGCCATATCAGTGAGCTGTGTTTTGAAATGAAAGATGTTTCTTCAATCAATAAAGTAGGAGAGCTCTGGAAGAAGCTCTAAAAATACCTTGGCCAATAGGTGTAAACGTCACCCAAAAAGCTCACATACAAGGATATGTACATATACAAACACACCTAGCTCAATAAATACAAGAATAAAGAGAATACAAGGTGAGTTTATAAAAAGTACAGTTTTTCTCATCAATCAATTAGAGAAAGAATATCTCTTAAATACAGGGAAACATTAATTGGCTACATTATATTCTAGTTAGTTATTGAACATCTAAGATCTTAGGTTTTACTGCTGAAGTGTGTTTTAGAGTAAAAAAAAAGAAAATCAGTGTTTTATATAAGGTAATTAAAACACAGTAAGTAATGCATTAGAAAATTTCTTCACGGAATTTATTTGATTTGACCATGGTGAATTTTTCACTATATAAATGTCAAATACTCAGATTTTTATCAAAGTATGGCAAAAAGTAAAGATTAATAATAGTTATACACTAAAAGCTTTTTGTGAATTTTCTAGAGTTTTATTTCTAAAATTTACTTCTAATATAGAGATGTAACTATGTGTGTTCTTCAGTTAAATAAATCAGTAAATGAAAATGTTCTCTATTCTTATTTATCCTTATGCTGGGCAAAACACTGCTACCCCCATAAGAACAAGGCACACTGCTGAGTCACAATATTGACAAGAGGAAAGTGTTCTCTCAAATACCCTAATGCAAACATTATTCACATTTGAGAAATATACATGTAAAAGGACAAGTAAAAGGATGAGAGGACTGAACAAATAGGAGAGAATGTGCTGAAAATACATGAAGTTGTAAATGTTCCTAAATTTGAAAATGGCAAACTTGTCTCCTTGTTCAGCTAAGCTGAACGGTGCTGACAAACTATCCTGTGAAGCCTTGGGGCTAGAATCAGAAACTGCTGTACAGATTGGGGATTTAGAGGGCAGGAGAAAGTCTCTAAGTGAAGACAGCAATTTCTCCCTTCTTGACAGTACTAAGTCAGTCAGCAGGAAAGCCCATGAAGGTAGACAGGCAGCAAATGAAAAGAAAAGGAAAGAAGCCAGATTCTACGCAGCTAATTGACAAAGGCTGTTTCTATTCATTCTGTTTGGGCTTGATAAACACTGACTAAATTGCATACTCCATATTAAGGTTCTTTCCAATTTACTTCTGGTTTTACAAGGAACTGACTTCAATGTCATGTAAAGGCCATGTGTGTTTTTTCCCTCAGGAAAAGAATTATATCTTTAAACCCCATTGTGCAAATAAATATTCACTTGTCTAACAAGTAGTCATAAAACTATTACTAACAGTATTCTTGATTACCCAAGTTCATGGGACATATTTACCCAAATCATGTGAGTGACAAAACTAAACATTTGAATCTATTTATCATTAAAATTAGAAAACCTGACAGTGTTTGATAGTCAACCAAAAGATAATTTAATGGAAATTCTTCAATAATATGTCATATACATGTATTTGTTAGGAAATTATAAATAGTGTTGATTCATACACATTGAATTTGTTTGTGAAAACATACAAAGATCCACGTGCATGTTTGTCTACCTTAAGACAAAACTATTTTATCAAAATTTATTAGTATTTGTTTCCAGATACTGTAAAAATCCAGAATCATAAAGTATCATTATGTAAACATTTCAGAAGTACAGAATTTTGATAAAAAACAAACAAACAAACAAACCTTTGGATTAGTTCCAAGATTACTATTGAAACAGTTTCTTTCTTTTTTTTTTTTTTTTTTTTTGCCAGAGGCACTATTGTTACTATCAATTCAGTAAGGAAATAAACTGTTTCTGTTACATGACTTTTAGAGTTAGAATATTTTTTTTTTTACTTTATAATCGAGTTTCTAGAGTATTAGTTACTTTCTCTTCTATGTGTCCTATCCTGATTAAAATCTGGCCCTCAACTGACATATACATGCCCTTGAAATACAATACATTGATCTTTGTGTCAGTTTATGCTTAAATAATTTCAATGGGCTAATATCCACTTATCGATGAGTGCATACCATGTGTGTTCTTTTGTAATTGGGTTACCTCACTCAGGATATTTTCTAGTTCCATCCATTTGCATAAGAACTTCATGAATTCATTGTTTTTAATAGTTGAATAGTACTCCATTATGTAAATGTACCACATTTTCTGTATCCATTCCTCTGTTGAGGGACATCTGGGTTCTTTCTAGCTTCAGGCTATTCTAAATAAGGCTGCTATGAACATAGTGGAGTATGTGTCCTTATTACATGTTGGAGCATTTTCTGAATTTATGTCCAGGAGTGGTATAGCTGAGTCCTCAGGTACTACTACGTCCAATTTTCAGAGTAACCTCCAAGCAGATTTCCAGAGTAGTGTACTAGCTTGTAATCCCACCAGTAATGGATGAGTATTTCTCTTTCACCACAACCTAGCCAGTATCTGCTGTCACCTGAGTTTTTGATCTTAGCCATTCTGACTCGTGTGAGGTGGAATCTCAGGGTTGTTCAATCAAATCTTACTGCCTATCAGTTGACTTGAAATTCCACTTTTGTAAAACTAGGTTTACTACTTTTGTTATTATTAAATATCCTACTTTTTTCTGTATAATAAAACAGCCTTTGTACTTATAGTTCTGACAAATCTTATTTTGTTTGAGGCTATATATACCCTTGCTTATTCCACTCAAATTCATGTTCTGACATATGAAACACCTCCATGTTGTCATGACAGAATTGAGAGTTCTAATGATAAGAATTTAAGAGAATTGAGAATTGAGAGGCATCCTTTTAGTTGTCAGGCATATGTTTTTAATTTCTTAAAAGTTTTTTTTTTAAAATACTCTTGTGTTTAGCTGGCACAATATTGGCTGTATATTGTGAAGACAATAGTGCATTTGCTACCCATGAAATAATCACATTAGAGAAAAAACAGTAAGTGAATTATGTATACATTTGGGACCTTTGGGTAACATCATTCCTCTCATTTCATTTTTCTCCTTTACTATATTAGGTATATTTAAAGATATGTTCAAAAATTCAAGAAAAAATGTAGGTGGTTATCTCAGAGGGAGGCATTGATTTATGTTTGATTTATATTTTTGTGTTACAGAACAGGAATCATTAGAACATTAAAGAGGTCAGAGATGACCTCTAAAACCTCACATTTTCAGCCCTCTTCCTCCATATTGTCAAAACTTCTAGTAGGGTCATGGGAGGCCATTCTTCAAAATGGAACATTAAACTGATTGCAAGCACTTAGAATGTGAACTCATGGGGTAGATTTCTAATTAAAATAATAGCCAGTATATTTAATGACATTTTCTAAATAAAATTTCTATGCACTCATATTTGATTCATAACAGTCTTAGAATATCATGCCTTAATGTAATGCTAATAAAGTAAGCCCATTATTTTAAAATCACTTCTTTAGGAAACAAAATAAAAACAGTAACTCTACTCAGCATTTACATAACTTGTGATAATAACCATGAAGTCACAGTAATGAGGGGATTTAAATGGGATTTGGTTATAAGAGAAACATTATCATAAATAAGAGATACATTTATCCATTTATTCTGATTAATGATGGAATATCGGTGATTTCTAAGATTTTCTTCCTTACATAACATTTGTCACATATTTATGGGTACACCTTCAATTTACAACATGAGATGATTGCTGATACATTCTTCTTGCCCTGGTAGTTAAGACATATCAAACTTTCTCACCAAGCTAATCAATTGTAGCTCCTTTTGGAAGCTTAGAGCTTTGCAAACAATCTCTCCTAAAGAAGGATTGACAGATCAAGCCATCGTTGGGAAGCTGCTCACTAGGCAGGGCTTTTCTTCTCTTTCATTCTGGTACTGTTAACAAGAGGAGGAAATAAAAATACTGCCTTTTTTCGAAAACGAACCTGTCTTTACTGAATTGGCAAACCACTACTCTAGAAGAGATTTAAAAACACCAATAAGGAGGTACCATTTCCCTCCCCATGAGAGAATATGCAATGTTCAGAGACCTGTTAAAGTAATTATTCTCGATGTTCCATAGCTTGAAATTCCCAGGTGAAGCTTCCTCTTTAAAATGACTGTGTCCTAACTGAAAAGTAATGGAAGAGATGAAGTTGTATGCAGTTTTGTGTAAAATTCCATTAAGGCAAATATTTCCATTATTTCTTATGGAAACCACAAATATCTTTTAAATTAGAGTAGTTAGATTTTTTTTTCTATATTGTCTGGGAGGTTTTATAGAATAAAGGTTGTTCCTTTCAGACCACCATTTCTATTTGTATATGAGCTTCTAAAGCCATTGTCCTAGCACTTATTGTTTTAAATTGAATTTTCTATTCCCCATCTGCCATGCATACTTTGCGTGACAGTAGTATTTGAGGCGAAAGCTTCAAGGAAGCCAGTCTCCTGCCCCTGCAATGTCTCCTGGCACCCCTAACTCAGAGGTAGCCCAAATATGTCCTTGTGAACTCTCATGCTAGGTACCCACCAAGATATGATTTACTAATAGCTAGACAAAAATCAGACATTGCTCTCTGACCTTTACCAGTGTTCCAACATTTTAGCCAAACACTGGCCTGGAATTTTGTAAAGAATGTTACCCATCCAGACTAATTGCCCCTGCCATTGTTAGGGAAATAATAAAGGGAACAGGGCATTGAAGCTTGCAGAATGGGAGACTTATCCTAGGGCAAGATCAAGTAGAATCCTCATTCTTAGTCAAGTACTGCAGCTGAACCACTCCTAGGAATTAGCAAGAAAGAGACTTGTCTCTACTTGCCCAGAAGATTAGCATAGTGGGTGTTTTACTGAGGATAGGAGGGACCTTGAGCCATGTATGTGTGTGTGAGAAAATGTGAAGCATTCAGCATTCTAGATTCAGATTCTAGAGTCAGCATTTCGAGATTGGCGATTCAAGCCTCTACCCTCCTGACTGACGCACCCGCAGCCCCCCGGGACTCCGACTGGGCCTATGCAGCCTGAGTATGCTTGGAGCCTGGTGGTGCTGCACCAGTCCAGAGGAGATGGATGCAGTTTTAGACCCAGTGTGTTTTAGATGGCGTCAGATGTACCTCGACTACTGAGTTGCCAGATTTCTCATTTCTCTTTTGCAATGACTGTAAAAGTCTCATGCCATTTTTAAGAAATATATTCAGATACCACATTTTTGTGTCGACTCTATTTATCACCAGCTGAATCCCTTGTACACCTGGCCAGAACTCATCACCCCACGGAACAAGGGCTCTCCACGAGAAACCCCAGTCTGCGGCACCCATCTAGTCAACACATATTCAATAATATTAACTACAATTTTTGTTTTCTGTATTTTAGTAATATTGTTTGAATATTCAATATAATTATGATTTATATTAGAAATATTGAAAATATCTATATAATACCTTCCCAACTCCCATAAGCAGAACCAACTTCATCTCCATCACAGCTTTTAAGTTTTTATTATTTATTTATTATTATTATAAAAATGTGTGTCTATATGCTTATGTGTTTGTAGGAACCAAGAGAGTACTGTGTAGAAAAGAAGGCATAAGATCACTTGGAAATATTCTGGAAGGTCAGAAAACACTCTTAAAATATGAGGTAGCTCCTCTGTTAGTATGACATTTATTTACTTATTTGTTTGTTTGTTTGCTTATCCATTCCGTAATTCATTCATTTTGATATTGCAAATCATCCAGTAAAATTGGTTCTTCTCATATGCATATTGGTGTGTGATCATCTCCTGTGTCATGAACAAACTATCAGTAACCACATTCCCAAAATATAGTCACTTCCCTTCTTTCAGCAACGATTGGCTTTCTATCATTTCTATAAAAGGTCTGGACTCAGGAAGGGTACCCTACCCATCAGTACAGTAGTTTGCTATGGCTTCCTTTGGTGCATGTCTTGTGTAGTTAGACACAGTCCTTCTGAGTTGATGCAGCCAAGAAAAAAACAGAAATCAGCACCTCACAGTTCTCTTTCTCTCCTCCAGATCTTAATGATCTTCTTTCTTATCAGATATGATTCCAAAGGCTTGAGGGGATTAATACAGGTGTCCATCTTTAAATGAGCACTCAGTGTTATTCATACTCAGAACTTGATCATTGTTATGCATAATATAAAATGCTATCACTATAAAAAGCAGCTTCTCTGATCAAAGTTGTCAAATTAATATTTTGAAATTCAGATTTTCTATATCTATAACTATTTCTATCTCTACTCTATCATCTATCTCTATCTATATATGTTACAGTATGTCAAAAATTTATTACCTATCTCTGAAACACTTGGTAGGAACAATAGTCCTTGCTCTGTTCCTGTCTATTACTTTCATATACAAAGATATAATGATCACTGAAGTTCCCAACTTAGCATAATCTCATTTAACTTGACCTTAGAATGAACACAGCTTATAGAACAACCCTAACTTGTTCCAGGAACCATGTCACTCTGACAACAACCACAAATCCCCTAAACAGCTACTCCACA
>JADRCC010560823.1:0-11964 GCA_019843855.1 Hylomyscus alleni
TAAGATGTGAGGCTCATTCCTAATCTATCTCTAGTGGAAAGATGATAGGTAGAAAAGAGGATTGGAAGAATTCAAGAGCAGAAGAAAATTACTCAGTCTCACTCCTTGGACTGATTCCATTGCTTTTTGGCTGGCATTCTACATTGTTACTCTTCTTAGTTCAATGGATCAGATCCTATTATTGCCCATGATTGACTTTTAGTCACAATGCTGAAGTATCCTGGGAAGCAAGCACAGAGCCTTTTGGCACAGGTTGAAAGCGTACCTGATGGTAATGTGGAGCTTGCCACTCATTCTTGGACTTTGTACAGAAGAATCTCAAACCTGCACACAAGGAACCTCACAGTGCACTGTGGAAAGAATAATTTCACTAGTACCGTGTGAACAAGCACACCTTGGTAATAAAGTTTGTCCTCTAAAGAGGCATTTCGTCTTTCTAGAGATAATTGCCTTTAAAGATGTATCTGAACCCTCCGGTCTTTAGATTGCTTGGAAAACTAGAAATTCCACACCTCAATCATGCTCTTTACTCCCAGACTTCTGTGATTGTGTGACTCTCAGTGTGTGTGTGTGTGTGTGTGTGTGTGTGCATGTGTATGTGTGTGTGTGTATATGTGTGTGTGTATGTGTGTGTGATATGTGTGTGTGTGTGCATGTGTGCATGTGTGTGTGTGAGTCCTATAAAAACTGCATTAGTAAATATCAGCCCAGTATTCTTGGTATTATGATTATACAGGTAAACGACTGACCTTCAAGCATCGAAAATCCAGTAGTACAGAAGTACATACAGATTAGCCATGGACAGTCCAGTTTCCTTTCATTCAAAAGGTCATACAAAACCAGAATCAGAATGTGGAAATAAGTGAGATAATTATTCAGACTTTCTCTAGGACCTAAGAAAGAAATTAAGTAATATATATCTTTTCTTGCAATAAAATTATGCATGGAACAATGCTAACCTGATGACCTTTTAAATCCTTCACCCACTTTCATATTATTAAAACTCTTATCCCTACCTGAACACAATTTAATCTCTTGAAATTATACATTATATGAAGCTCTATGGATGGCTTAGAAAAAAAAAAAGTCACATTACTATTCTGTTCAAATTTACTATTAATTTAGTTTAGGTCCAATTTTTAAAAACAGTTCTGAATGAGGCTGTCTTCCTAACTAGAATGAGTTCAGAGGCCTTTGAAGCAGTAAATATGAAGCTATACTTATAGGCAGAGAATGAAAGTGAGGCCGAGGCAGCCAAACTTGCTGACTGAATGTTTTGTATTTAAATATAACTTGAACAATTGACTGATATGCAGAGCTGAAATGTTATTTTTGTGATGGGCTTAGACAAAACTTCTTATAAAGTGTTCTCCTAAGTTGGGTTTTCTGTGACTTTATATGCTTTTTTTTTTTTTTTTGAAATTCATTATGTAAGGACTTGAGAGTCATTCTTAGGCAGGTTTAATCTGATATTATGATTCTTTGATTTTTGTAACTCTATAGTATGTTTTACATCAGTCTGTGTGTTGGGGATGAAGAATGGATACTGGCCAGAAGATTATCTGAGACCACAAAGCTTCCTTCCTCTAGGCTAAATAGATTTATTTGACTGGCACACACATGATTATTACACAGGCTGGGGACCCAGGGAGGGCTTCTGAGTTACAACATTTAAAGGGAATTTCCTCTTTTTAGAAAAATCTTTTTTGTTTTGTTTTTAAATGAAATTTTCTTTTAAGATTTGCTTATTTTACACGTATGAATGTTGGTGCATGCTGGTCAAGGTCAGAAAAAGGCTTTAGTTCCCCTAGAGCTGGAGGTGCAGATATTGAGAGCCACCATTTGTGTTCTGGGGATCAAACCCAGTTTTTCTATAAAAAGAACAAGTACTATTAACCACTGAGCTAACTCTCCAGCCCAAGTTAGTAACTCTTTTGCCTCAACACATTAGATTGTGTCAGTCATATCTACGGATCACTTTCACCAAAGCTTTATAAATATATTTTACTATAAACATCAGACTCCAACCCGGTTTTCACATAAAACTATCCCACAAACTGTACAAGCACTATTACCTACAAAAATGAGCCCGGTCTCTGTTTTGGATTGGTTCTAATGTTATTTGTGTTAGTTTAACTCCCAACATTGTACAGGGATGTGCACGTCTGCCTGTAAGATGCTGAGGGTCCCTGACCCCAGTTGGTTCTATTGGTAAATGAAGTTGTCAGTGGCCAGTGGCAAGGCAGAAGAGACAGAGGAGGGACTTCAGTTTTCCTGAGCAAGGGACCATGGAAATTAGGAGGTTAGGAGAATTGCCCTACCAGAACAGGAATAGAATGCAAGCATGAGAACTATGGCAGACAGAGAACCAGCCATGCAAGAACCAGGGAACATCAACCCCAGGAGCTACTTCCCCAACTGGGTCTGGGGTAGTAGAGATGAAATACAGATGTTAGAAAGTAATAACTCATGAATATGGGAGGGGAAAGTGTTGCAGTAAATTTTTAACCCAATTTACCAAATCAATCAATTCACAACTCAATTGGTATACATGCTAGTCACCTAGATTGGGCAGATCTACCATTACACTACTCTATTCCCATCTATTAGATCCCATATGACTTGCGATTTCTCCAGGCCACGAGCTTCAGCTCCATCTTCCTTCTACCTCATCCTCTTCCATCGTCGTCCTCCCCATTCTCCTCCCCATCCCATTTCCTCTCTCCCCTTCTCCCCCAAACTTTTCAGCTCCACCTTCCCTTGTGCTGCCCAGTCATTGGCCTTAGCCTTTATTTGAAAAGTTAAGGTGGGGAGAAGGTTCACAAGGCACCTGTATACTTGATTTGCTCCTCTGCTGCAGTGCTTTCCAGGAGAGGAGAATTAGCAACAAAATACAAGACCAGGGCTATCCGCAACAACCAGACCCCACCATCAAGCAAAGGTTTTTACAAAACAGATTAATTGGGTTAGAATATTGTCTTTATTATTTGGTTCTGAAATTATTGTATTGGCACCTTGTAAATTGTTATTTTATTATTACATAAATCTGATTGGATATTTAGGCCTTGAGAGTCATGCTTTACTTACCGGATCTTAGGCAGTATTTAGATAAGTGATTGTGGGGGTGTGTAAAGAGTTGCATGTGAGCAAGATGTTTTTAATAGCTGGGAGAGAATAATAAGAGCTCACCAGGATGTTCTGATGCCAGTCAATACTGGCTCAAGAATGTGGCCGGGCGGAAAAGTGAGTTTTCAGGTGGATTCATTTTTAATACTTCCTGCAACAGGAAAGTGTGTTAGCCATGGAGAAATTTGGAAGTAGCCCAGCTTAGGGCATATAAAAAATAAGGCTGCATTTGTGTGCTTTTCATTCATGAATCCAAAACATTTGGGCGGGTGTAGAGGACTCACATGTACCTGTTCGATTCGGTGTGGGTGTCCCACTCTCGAAGACACAGGGATGGAGATTGATGCAATTAGCATGAGGTTTTTATTGATCCAGTTTACCGGAGTCATCTTGCAATCAGGCAAAGGTGACCCCCGAAGGGACAAAAGTTCTTATTCTTTATTCTTTTTCAGAACAGTGCTTTACGACTTACAACCGTGGGCTAGTTACAACTTACAACATGGGTTGATTATCTTTCCCATTGCTCTTTGGTTTCCATTGACCTTTGTCCTCCAGAAGAGGAGTAGATACATGTTACATGTAGGAGCGGTGGGGGGAGATCCACGCCTCCCTGGAACGTTTCCTGGAACCAGGCATCTCTTGGGGATGGGTGTTTGCTTAGTAAACCTTTCTGGAGCTCTCAGTCTTTAGGCTCAGTGGACATCCTTGGCTCCTCAGTATTTTTATGAGGCATCTCTTAGGCTTAATGGACATTTCTGGCTCCTTGGTATTTTTATGAGGTGTCCCTGTTTGCTCAATTCTTACGTTTCACCCCTCTTTCTTGGGAATATCTCAGTCTTGAGATTATGTGCTACACTGCTGTATCTCATCTTGGTTTACTTCTTGATACTGCTGTCTCAACACTATATCATCTGTATGGTATCGACACGCTCTCTAATGAAGGCAACAAAGCGATTTAGAATGCAGGGGCCAAAGGTAAGTAATAATAGGAGTATAATTGGTGGTCCCATAAGTGTAGAGACTAAAGTTGTGAACCAAGGGGAGGAATTAAACCAGGCTTCAAAACAGTTCTTACCTTGAGTTCTTTCTCTTTTTTCTTTGTTCTAAACCTTCTCTAATCTTAGCTAAATTGTCTTTGACTCTTCCTGAGTGAGCTGTATTAAAAACAACGTTCTTCTTTCAGTGCAGCACATAGACCTTTTCCTTTAAGGAATAGCGGGTCTAATCCTCTCCTATTCTGAAGGATCACCTCTGAGAGGGAGGTCAGGAATTCTTGGAGGTCAGTCAAGGTGTTTTCTATTTTCTCTATATCTGAATCAATGACAGCTCTCAGCTCTCCATACACCTTATGTTGTAAGGCCATAGCGGCTGATCCTGTGGCTGCCCCTGTAGCTCCTAAGCCCATCCCCAAAGCGACTGCCAGGGTTATCCCCAATTCTCTTTTGTGTCTTACTAAGTTTGCAGCCTCAGGATCCCAATAATTCAGTACATCTTCATAAGGGTGGTACAGCAGTCTAGGCACTACCTGGACCAAAACACAGAAGTCATGATTGTTATTTAGAATCTCTAAACTTATGCAGGTTGTAATTCCTGAGGCGCAGGCCCACCAGCTGTCTAAGGGTGGGAGGAGGTACTTGGTTGGATTCTTTAATAGAGGGTGTGAAGTATTACACAGATATTGATGGGTTTGTGGGACCTTACCCACACAGAGGCCTTTTCCAGTAACAGCTGACAGGGTTAGGCAGACTTGTTGATGGTTCTGCCTGCAATTGGAGGTGGAACCTAAAGACATGGTAGGAGTACCAACACATGCAATGCCTTCATAGTAAAGGGGTGACACACCATAACATAGTCAACACTTCTAGTCAGTCATCTCAGGGTTCGTAGCATTGAGTATTCTGAAGGCACTAGTTAGCACATTAAGGAGAGAGTTGACATCCAGATCAGATTCTGGAGGCTGTGCACGTAGGCCTCTAGAGAGAGTATGGTGGTCTCTAACTCAGTAGTTGGTGTGGCTATTCCTGTTTTGGGTATAATGTGGGGAAGGGACCGTGGAGAATCCGGAGGTGGACTGGGAGGGCTCAAGGCTGAATTCAGGCCTAGCAGAGTATAAGAGGTTTCTATCTTGAGCTTAATCATAAATATCAGTCCATTGTCATATTTTTCCTTATAAAATCTAAGCCCCCACATATAACAGGTTGTCCACCTGGTTGCCTGCTTTCCTGGCTTTGTACAAGTAATATGGAATGGGTGACACCAAGTTTCACACTCCAAACAGTATGTACACCCTGCCTTTCCTGCCTCATGATGGCTATAGTTGGCGACCACCTTTACATAGTCCCAACTGGAAGACGGCTTCCAGTATGTATCACCTGAAGTCTCACAGCCCCAATTTTTACAGAAAAATTGACCTTGACCTCTACATGTCAGATTAAGGGAACACCTTTGGTGGAGTCCTGGACGAACATAAAAAGTCAGGGTACAGAGTTGACTCCTCTGACTCACATGTCCACATACCCCCAAATGGGTCTAGCCCATCCGGCTGGGGGAAGAGGGCACTTTGGGAGCAGGCATGTTGGGGTCGTAATATCCTTCCATATCCCAGTTAGCTAGTGCCCCAAAGGCCAGTTTACAGACATCAGGGAACATGTCAGGCCACCAAAGGCCTGGTGTAGTGACTTTAGACCTGCTCCATATTGTGTCTCCGTGTCCAGTAATTACCATCCAAGTCAGGTTATGTGGCTGGTGAGGGTTGGCACTGGATGAGCCTAAGAAAAGGGAACTAAGATACAGTACCATGACCAATGGAAGTCCCATTTTTGACTATCTTGAGCTTCAGCAGATTGTCAGTAGTCTGTGTTCTTCCAAGGATGTGTGGCTCCAGGTCTGGTGGAATGGATTTAACGTGTGACGCGTGGATCTATGGTGTAAGTTTGTTTACTTTCACCACAGTTGGGGTGGTTAGCAGGACAAGGTACAGTCCTTTCCAGTGAGGTTCAAGTGTCTGGGCTTGGTGTCATCGTACATAGACTGTGTCTCCGACCTGGAACTGATGCGATGTCTCAGGGGTCCCCGGCTCGTAGACAGCTGCCAGCTGTGACTAAACTTCTTTCTGTACCACTTGCAACCCTTTCAAACTGGCATATAAATCATTATTACTATGACAGGTAGGCTCAATAAGGTCCCCTAGTAGAGTTAGGGGCACTGGGGTCCCATACAGGATCTCAAAGGGAGTCAAACTGAAGTGGGAAGGGGTATTTCTAACCCTGAACAAGGCCAGAGGAAGGAGCACCACCCAGTTTGGGCTAAATGGTAAATTTTGCCAAGATTTCTTTTAGAGTTCTGTTAGCCCTCTCTACCTGTCCTGAGGTCTGAGGTCTATAAATGCAATGAAGTTTCCAATCGACCTCTAAATACTTGGCCACTCCCTGACTTACCTTGGCAACGAAGGCAAAGCCATTATCAGATCCGAATACTTTGGGTACTCCAAATCAGGGGAAAATTTCTTCTAGTATCTTCTTGACTACTACTGTTGTGGTTTCTTGCTTGGTAGGGAAAGCTTCTACCCATCTTGAGATGGTATCTATAGAAAACTAGAAGATATTTGTAGCCATAGTTGCCTGGTTTTATCTCTGTGAAGTCTACTTCCCAGTAGACCCCTGGCCGGTCCCCTTGGCACTGTTTACTGGGGTCAGTTCTGTTTCTGCAAGTGTTTATCTTCTGACAGGGTAGACAGATGTGAACCACCTGCTCTACCAGGTGTTTTAGTCCTGGAATATGATGCTTAGACCTCAAGGCAGTTTGTGTTAACTTGCTTACCCCTAGATGGGTCCATTGGTGCATTTGTTTTATCATTGCTTTTGCCTGTTCTCGTGGTAGTATTCTTTTACCCGATAGGGTCACCCAGACCCCCTTTCTCTGATCAAAATAAATTTCAGCATCCTTTGAGATTACTGCCAGGTCTTCAGTGGTGTACTGGAACTTAAGTTCAGGCAATTCCGACTATCTGGCCACCATCACTTTGGTTGCTCTAGAGGCTGCCGCCTTAGCTTGTTGATCTGCCAAATTATTCCCTTGAGCTATAAAGGAATCACCCTTTGGTGGTCCGGACAGTGAATAATACTCACTTTTGCTGGCTTGTATAAGGCTTCTAGAGGTTCCAGAATCTCAGGCTTGTTCTTAATTTCTTTTCCTCCCCACTGCCAGTAGATGGTGTCATGGACATAGGCCATAGCAAAGGTATATCTGCTATCTGTGTAGATATTGATCTTTTTGCCTTCTCCTAGCTCAAGAGCTTTTGTGAGGGAAATGAGCTCGGCTTTCTGTGCAGAGGTTCCTTATGGCAGAATTTGTGCTCATACAACCCGTTGTCCATCCACCACAGTCACACCTGCTCTCCTCTGCCCCTTTTCTAGGTAACTGCTCCCATCCGTGAACCAAGTCTTCTCTGCATTGGCCAAGGGTCAGTCAGACAGGTCTTTGTGCCAGCCATGTGCCTCAGTGAGCACTTGCTAACAGTCACAGATAGGAGATTCAAGTTCGGGGTGTGAGAGAAGGGTGGCTGGATTTAGGCTCTTGGGGGTGGGGGGTGGGGGCACAAATGTGTTCCTGTCAGAGTTGAGTAGCAAAGTCTGATAATGAGTCATTCGGGCATTAGTGAGCCATCGATCAGGGGAATGGTGGACCACACTCTCTACGGCGCCGTGTGGAGTGGATATTACCAGATCTTGTTCCAGAGTCAATTTATCAGCGTCTTTAACCAACACTGCAACTGCGGCCATGATTCTCAGACAGGCAGGCCACCCGGAGGCCACAGGGTCTAACTTTTTTGAGAGGTACGTCACTGGTCTCTTTCATGATCCCAGTTTTTGTGTCAGGACCCCCTTTGCTATGCCTTGTTCTCTGCCAATGGTTTAGTCACATCAGGGAGACGCAGGGCAGGGGCTGACAAGAGGGCCATTTTGATGGTGTCAAAAGCCTCCTGCTCTTCTTCCACACACACACAAATGGCTGCTTATTCTTGGTGAGAAAATAGAGAGGGGCTGCCATCTCAGCAAACCTGGGTATCCACAGGCTACAGAAGCCTGCCATGCCCAGAAACACCCTAACCTGTTTCTGACTGGTGGGTGGTGGGGGATGTGAAACACAGTTTCTTTTCTGGCGTCTGATAGCCATCTCTTCTCTTCCCTGAACAAATACCCCAGGTAACTGATGTTTTGATGGCATATCTGGGCTTTCTTGGCTGAGGCACAATAGGCTAGCTCTCCCATTTCCATGAGTAGATGTTTGTTCCCTTCCAAAGACAGTTCCTTGCTGGACTTGGCTGAAAGAAGGTCATCTATGTATTGCAGAAGAGTTATCTGGGGACTGGATGTTCGAAAGGCAGCTAGGTCTTGATGTAGAGCGTCATCGAAAATAGTGGGGGAGTTCTTGAAACCCTGAGGCAAGCGGGTCCACATGAGCTGGCCCATTATACCTGACTCAGGGTCTCTCCATTCAAAGGCAAAGTACTCTTGGCTCTTAGGGGCCAGTGACAGGCAGAAGAAGGCATCCTTGAGGTCCAATGCAGGATACCAGGTCCTAGAGGGAGGCAAGGAACTCAAAAGGTTATACGGGTTAGGAATCATAGGGTGGGGGTCGGACACCTGTTTGTTTACTGCCCTGAGATCATGGACAGGTCGATAGTCATTGGATCCTGACTTTCGTACTGGGAGGAGAGGAGTATTCCATGCAGACTAGAACCTCTACAGGATCCCCAGTTGGAGGAATCATAGGATGTGGGGCTGGATCCCATCAGGCTTCTTTGGACATAGGATAGTGGTGAATGGTTGCTGGGCTGGTCTGGGCCTTCAGCTCTACATGGACCGTAGGCTGGTTCTTAGCTTTCCCCATTCCTGCTGTCTCAGCCCAGGCTTGTGGGAAGTTCTGTAACCACCTATCTACATCTTCAGGCCCACAACCTTTATTCTGAAAGAGCTGATACTCATCTCCTAGTCTCAAAGTCAACACCTGGATGGGTTCTCCCTGTCGGCCCCTGACCTGGGATCTCTCTGGGAGGAAATGGATCTGTGCTCCCATCTTAGTGAGAAGCTCTCTCCCTAACTAGGGGCAAGGGCATTCTGGGAGGACAATGAACGAATGGGACACCTGGCTTACACCTAGGTCCACTGTTCTTCAGGTAGTCCTTGAGTATTGTTTGTTGCCAGTGGCCCCTTGGACCCAGAACTTCTTATTGGAAATCGGCCCATCCGATTGTAAGAGGATCTAATCTTCTGCCCCCGTGTCCACCAGAAACTGAGTGGGTTTCTCCTCCACAGTAAGGGTTACCCTGGGTTCAGGAGGGGATCCGAACCCTGTCCTCTCTATTCACTGTCACTGTTCTCTTGAATGGCCATCACTTTAGGACCTGCCAGTTTTCTGTCTGAAGCATAGGACCCTTCACTGTCACTGTCCTCTTGAATGTCTAGCACTTTAGGCTCTGCTGGCTATCTGTCTGAAACATAGGGCCCTTCACTGTCACTGTCCTCTTGAATGGCCAGCACTTTAGACCCCACCAGCTTTCTGTCTGAAGCATAGGGCACCTTTTTCTTCTTTTTGGGGCAATCTCTCAACCAGTGCCCCTTTTCTTTACAGTAAGCACATTGATCCTTGGCCAGGGATTTCCTTCAGTTGCCAGGTACTATCTTACTAGATTCTCTAGTTTCTCTAACTACTGTGGCCAAGATTTTGTAAATTCTTTTCCTGTCTCTTTTCTCTTTTTAATTCTCTAGCTTCCTGCCGGGTGGTGGTGGTACACACCTTTAATCCCAGCACTTGGGAGGCAGAGGCAAGCGGATTTCTGAGTTCGAGGCCAGCCTGGTCTACAGAGTGAGTTCCAGGACAGCCAGGGCTATACAGAGAAACCCTGTCTCGAAAAAACAAAACAAAACAAACAAAAAAATTCCCTAGCTTCCTGTTCTTTCTGTTTCCTATCTTCTTCTGTCTCCTGGTTATAAAATACTTTCTCAGCCACCTGCACTAGTTCTCTTAAAGACTTATCTTGCAACCCATATAGTTTCTGCAACTTCTTCATGATATTTTGACTCGACTGATGGATTAAAAGCAACTATAACAGTAACCCTATGTTGGTCACTGCTGGGATCCTAAGGAGTGAACTGGTGGAAAGCCTCCATGTGCCAATTAGTAGGGCATCTCGCTGCCCCCTTAAAATCTGCCAAAAGAGTCTGGCAGAAAACTTTCAAGTGCTTTCTACCTTCAGGTGTGTGTGTTGTAGTCCTAGTCTGGTCTGGTCAGTGGAAAACCTGCATCAATATCAACTGGTAGGAGAGAGGGTAGCCCATCTACCCCAGGGACATTTTTCCTGGCCTAGAGGAGGATACTCTGTTAACAATTGTTGACAATCATTCCAGGTGGGCTGATGGGAAAAGAGGAGAGAACAGAGCTTTACGACTTACAATGTGGGCTGGTTACAACTTACAATGTGGGTTGGTTATCTTTCACATTGTTCTTTTGTTTCCATTGACCTTTGTCCTCCAGGAGAGGAGTAGATACCTGTTACACATAGGAGGGGTGGGAGAGATCCACCCCCTCCAGGGGATATTTCCTGGAACCCAGCATCTCTTGTGGGTGGGTGTTTGCTTAGTAAACCTTTCTGGAGCTCTCAGTCTTTAGACATAATGGATATCCTGGGCTCCTTGAGGCGTCCCTTAGGCTTAATGGACATTTCTAGCTCCTTTGTATTTTTATGAGGTGTCCCTGTTCGCTCAGTTCTTACATACCCACCCCAGGGAGTTTAGAGCTGATTAATAAATTACTGCTACAGGTCTCCTTACTGCTCAAATTAAAACCCTCCCATGTGCCCTTATTTCCCCTGAAATATTCTTCTCAGGATCTCTACTTCGATGACCACAAGGTACATTTCCAAGTCAGTTCTTTATTAAGTCTTTTGCCCAGAAGCTAGAATATTCCTTTAGGTCTATGGCCTGAAATCATCATCAGCCACATCATTGTCACTTTTGATGCCATGTGCTATATATCTCTTTGAGGTTCTCAATATATCAGGAAGATGCAGCCCTGGTTCCTATTGGGTTCCTAAAGAAGGATTTCACATGCTCCGTGGTCCCTACTGTGACTGAGAGTGGAAGGTTGCTATCCTGACATGATGGTTACCACCTCTCAGATTACATGTATAATCACTATATAGTGAAAGTATCCCCTGACAGTTACCTGTGGTCATTCCAGCATCGCTGTTGTTCAACCTTCAGGGAATCAAAGAGGAAAATTAGTCATCTGAAGAAGATTCTTCTCTTCCTTGTACTTCACACCTGAGACATGACTTTGCCTAGACCCCTGGTATTACTCTGCTAGGATAGTGGGGCATTTTAAAATTAAAATCATGACTAACTAGTCATGGGCATCTTTTTACTTTTACCACTGAAGAAAACAGTCACAGATGCTCTCATGTGGCAAATTCTTACAAAACAACAGGAAAGGGTAACAAAAATGTCTTGCTACAGGGCTTCCCATGGTGTTTAAAAACACTCTTACTTACTTCACATGAGAGAATCTGCTTATCATATCATCTAGAATATTGGTCTTCATGGAGCTGTGTTGTTTTCTTCTCATAATGCTTTCCCTTCCTTCTTCTTTCACAATCCCTTGAATCCATGATCTTCCTGGTGTAATTGCTGACCAATTCTTTTTGTTTTTTCAAGATAGGGCTTCTCTGTGTAACAGTTTTGGCTGTCCTGGAAATAGCTTTTAACTTGGTTGGCCTTGAACTCATAAAGACCTGCCTCTGCCTCTGCCTCTGCCTCTGCCTCTGCCTCTGCCTCTGCC
>JADRCC010560829.1:0-14649 GCA_019843855.1 Hylomyscus alleni
AAAATACACAAATGTATACATTTAAGCTTCTATTGTGCAGGATAATATATTGTTCAAAGCATATATAGGAGAAAGATAATTTTCATGTATTCTTTGCAATATGATTCTGAACATATTTTTTCCAACTTAGTAAATTAAAGATGAATCTATTTTAAACTCTTAAGTGGGAAACACTAATAGATTTTAAAGTAACCTTTGTTAACTATCCACATAATTTTCAATTTTTCTGTTTTTAAAAATACAGTATTCTAAAAACCTCAGAGCGTTATAGAAAAAAGAAAACAAAGGAAATTATCAAAGGAGACCACAGGATTTAGTGCTGTTTTTTTTAAACTTGATTGAAAATATGTTAATAAATTTTCTTTGGAAATTTAATCATTCAGCCACATACCTTGATGTTGATTATTTATGACTTTAAGAAAGAAAACCTTGTTATATGGAGGCTTCTAAATGGCATCAGTATTTTATAATTTATAAAATACTATCACATTTGAATGTAGAATAGTGGGAAAGTGATAATAGCACTTTCCAAAGAAAAAAATAACACAGTTTATAAAGAAGAATTATCAGTCACATCCATGTGAAATACTGCTGTTTTTGATTGTTTATAATCCTTGAATTTAAAATAGAGGAGGTAGATGAAGAATCTGAGATAAGATTTTATTTCCATGACAATATAGTGGCACTACTAAGTTTATTCTTTTTCTACTTTGGGAACATACTTGGGAGAGCCAATGTAGAGAATGGATAGCTCCTGCTCTTGGTGAAAGTAGCACTGGATTTATTTCATTGTTATAATTCTTCAAAAAAACTGTGTCTACCACTTCAGTCTGAATTGGAGTAGTTACTGTCAATTTACTCATGGGTGAGTGCTGCCTCTTTGTGGCAGAATGCCATGGCAATTGTTCCATAAACAGGAAGTTCATAAACAACCCTTGGTACTGTTCACATTCTAGGTGAGCCCTTGCAGAGAAACGGAAGTAGGATGGCATGATACTTGCTTTTTGAGTTTCAGATTGAGTCAAACATTTCCTCTTGTGAAATGTTTGTTTAAATTCACTGGAAAGCCTTTTTTTCAGAGGTGCACAGCTTATACCCACAAACATCCCAAACATTTATGACATCCATCATCTTTAGATAAGGTATCCTTCTAAATTGATAAACAATTTCACACAAGATATGAAAGTCCTCAGGCTGCAGATACAGCTTGAATAGGGAAAATATAAAACTATGTAAGAAGAATGAGAATTAACATATTACTTACCATGATCCATGCTTGTACTAAAATCACACTCTAGTGAGAAATCATACAATTAAAATACCATTACTAAACATATTCAGAGATATTCAGAAAAAAATCATAATATTTTGAACGAACAAAAGAGTAAATTTTATGTATGTGTATGCATGAGCATACATACGTTGAAATTTTTATAATTAGGGGTAACTTATTCTTACTAGGACGAAAATAGCTACTAGTTCTTAAATCATGAATAAGGGTGGTTCCACCATCTCAAGGAATCATTACTTAAATCCCTCAAAGTTGACATAGTTATCAAGTGTTTATTCAGAAACTATTTAAAAAAATTACATGTGCTGGGATACATATGAGACTGTAACAATAGTAGTTCTGTCTTACAGAGATCCTGTTTGTCATTAGCATCTGCCCAGAGGGATAAAGACATCATACAGAGACTTGTACAGCCCATCATTTGGTCTTCTGAAGTGCAAGTGCACGTGGATCTGTACAAATGCAACTGGGTTTGGTTACACAATCAAAAAATCGGCTACAATAGTAGTCAAATCAATACATCATTTTGGTTCACTAATAAAAATACTTTTCAAACTTCTCTGATACAACCAAAAACTTCTACACATTTCTCCATCGAACAAACCAATTCATTGCTCCATCTTTTCTCCTTTTATATAGTGGGATACACTCAGCCTTATTTTTTACTTTTCTTTTTTCTTTTCTTTTTTTTTTAATTGCAGGTCCCATTGGATGGGTTTTATGTACTTTTAAAGACTTTTGCCATTAAGTGCTCCGTGTCTTTAAATATTTAATAAGCCTTTCTGATATCACTCTAGTTTTGGAAATGCAGCTAATCCAGTGCAACAATGCCTCTGTGAAAATCATAGGCTAAATAGTGAAGGAAAGAGGAATGCTAAATGTGCATATAAAAATAGGTGCTACAATAAAATATTTGTATATTTCATCAATAAGTTATTTTGACTAATCAATTATGGATCATATAGCTCTGTAATTTTAATGATTTGTCCACATCTATAGTGAGCCTTTCTGGATCACAAGATTTTTTTTTTTTTTAATTCAAACGTCCAGAATGCATACAAACACATCCTTTAAAAACAAAGGAAAGGATTGAGGGGAGAGGTGGGAGGGGTGGGAGGAGAAGTGAGAGAGAACAAACTTCCTACTAACGTTGGGATGTGCTAATCTCTCAACCAATGCCAAGGCTCTAAGGAGAAGAAGAGTGTGAGAAGAGGAGCAAAAGGATGAGTAGAATCTAAGCTGCTTCCCACCCTTCTCGAACTTCAGAGCTCCACCAAAGGGACCACAACCTGTTTCCAGTCACTCTTGATGCAAATCGCCCTCCAGAAAGCCCTTCTGTCTTCCCCAACAGACAAGAAGAGAAAGTGATGTGCCTAGTTTACACAAATGTTTCCTGCGTGTAAAATTAAGAGGAAATTGCACACCCTTTCAGTTAGCTTCCACCGAAGCTGAGAATCGCGTGCCAAGGCACTTCGCCCTAAATGTTGAAACGACACAATTAATCAAATGTGTTCACGAGTGTGTCTGCTTGCTTGCTTGCTCTAAACGCAAGAGCTCCAATAGAGTTTCTTTGTTTTTAGAACTGACTAAATGTGGTCTGTTTTTCCAGCACTTCGAGGTAGTCCGGCTCAACATTGAGTTTTGCTTTTAACTCCAGGTACTCGTTCCGGTTCGGTTCTACAAAGACAGCACCCGGAGGGCTGTAGAGCACCGGTTCCCGCAGCCTGCTCTCCCCTGCACCCGGGTGCAAATACTGATGGGGGCGTCGCAGGTCATAGTTTGGGGAGAAAGTGTAAGCAGCCGGGCTGCATGGGAACTTAGGGTATTCCGGGAGGCTGCTGCCTGCGGGAGTAGTGGAGCAGTGTTTGTCTGGCTCTAAAATGCCCCTGTAAAAGCGATCAGCGTCCTGCACCGGCGATAGTAGGTCCTCTCGGGGCTCGATGGTGCTGACGCTGTAGGCGGGGCTCCTCAAGTGGTGGCTTTCCCGCCTCTCCTCCTCCCCAGGCTGCAGCTGCAGCTGCGGAGGGGGCTGCTGCTGGGGCTGGGGCGGCGGCGGCGGCTGCTGCTGCTGCAGGTGGTGGTTGCTGCTGTAAGTGACCTTGAGCTCGTGCAGGTCTTTGTAATCCTCCACGGAATTGCCTTCTCGAGACCGGTAGATAGGGTTTTTGCACATGTGGCCCAGGGGGTGAGGGATGTATTCGTACACGTGGCCCGCGGGAGTCTTCACCTTAGGCAGTGCAGGCCCGCGATGGTGCACGTGTGCGTGAGGATGGCCACCCCCGCCGCCGCCTCCTCCCCCATACACGCTGTACTGCATGTTGAAAGAGCTCACGTCGGAGTTGTTGGTACTAGTGTGGTCGCTCTGGTTCTTTTTCCTCCGTTTCATGACCAGCACGAATAGGCCTGCTGCCACAAAGACCGACATGATGAAAACCAGCAGCAGACTGAGGATCAACACGGATAAGGGCACAGAGGAAGCCCCAGTCCCAGCACCTAAACCCGCGGGGGTCCCAGTGCTATTCAACCTCACAGCTGGTGTGGCTGCATTGGTCCTGGATGGTACCTGGATGGAAGAGGGCGTGGGCGTGGACACCACTACATCAGAGTAGTCTGGACATAGCAGTTCAGACTTGATGGAGCGCATGTAGGTCTCTGCGAATTTCTTGGGCGCCTTGCAAATCACTTCGTCCACTAACACTCCCACTTTGAGCTGCTCAATCCACAGCTTCATGCCCACCACATCGCAGGTACAATCCCAAGGGTTGTCGTGTAGATCTATTTGAATGAGGGAAGTCAGCTGATCCAAAACTCCACTCACTGGCAAGGAGGCGAAGCTGTTACTCCTCAGGTTCAGCCTGAGAAGTGTCAGGCCAGAGAAGACACCTGAAGGCATGGCCTGCAGTTGGTTGTTATTCAAGAACAGCAGCTGGAGGTTTGGGACAGGGTCAAAAGTCCCAGACTGGATCTCACGGATGAGATTGTACTGGAGGAAGAGATACTGCAGGCTCTGCAGGCCATAGAACAACTCTGGGCTCAGCCTCTCAATCCTGTTTCCATTCAGATAGAGGCGTCTCAGGTTGCCTAGATCCCCAAAGGCCCTGTCCTGGATCATTGAGATGCGGTTGTTACCCAGGTGTAGGAGGTCTAGCCCCGTGGCTTCCAGGAAGTCTGTTCTGCGCACAACAGTGATGTAGTTCTCTGTTAGGTACATTTTCTTGGGATTGTAGGGCTTGGGCTGCAGCTCAGCGATGCTCTCGATCTTGCGTTCTTGGCAGTTGACATTGAGACCAAGATCAGAGATCTGCAGGTTGCAAGTACATGCCGTGGGACACTCCAAAGGCACCGGGGATTTGGTCTGGTAGGCTATGCTGGGACCATAGTTACTGTAGCCCAGGTCTTTAGAGGGCTGCCTAGAAGTGGGGCGCACTCTGGGTTTGTTGGGCTGGCGGGTCCCCTTAGGAGGCTTCAAAGGGGGTTTGTAAACAGCAGAGGAAGAAGTGGCCACAGAGTTCACAGAAGCTGGGGTGGTATGTAGATATCCTGTGGTGCTTAAAGGAGTCTGTGGCCTCATCTCATAGTCAGAAATAAGTTTCCTTGGACAAAGTTCCTGCTTGGATACCTCATCCAAATCCCTGCCGTGTAGACGGAAGGGGGTCTCACAGACCACATCGCCCACAAGGGCTGAGTAGGAGATGCTGTCCAACCAATCCTTGAGAGAAATCAGTTCACAGGAGCAATTCCAGGGGTTTTCCTCCAGCTGTAGCTCCACAACTTTATCCATGTGTTGCAACAGCCCCACATAGGGCAGAAGCTTCAGCCTGTTCCCCCGCAAGTCCAAATGCGTTAAGGGCACAAAACGGAAAAGGTTGTTGGGTAAACCTGACAAGAGATTGTCATTGAGGATAAGCACCTGCAACATGTGCAGTTTCCCAAAAGCGTTGGGTTCAATGACACTGATGTAATTGTAATCGACCTGCAGGTATTCTAAGTTCTCCAAGCCAAGAAAGGTATCATCTCGCAGAAGTTCCAATTTATTATTGTTTAGATGTAGTCTCCTCAAACCCCGCAGCCCATGGAAAGCCCCAGTCTCAATGTCTTGGATAACATTGCTACCCAGATGTAAAATTGAAGCCCCAGTGTAATTAACAAACTCATTGGGATAGAGGCGGCTCAGAAGGTTTCCAGACAACAAGAGGTGATAGATTGGGAAACGGGGAGGGCTAATTTCAGAGAGACTGATGATCCCCCGGTTTTCACAGCTCACAGTTAAAATGCCGTCCTTTTCCTCACAAGGACATGCATTGTCACAGATTTCCCCATAATAATCGATGGTTTCTGCACAGGAAAGGACGAGAGATGTCACAGCCAATGCTAGAGTCTGCAGCATCCAGCTATGCATTTTTCTGTGAAGGTCCTGTTCCAAAGTTACTGGGGGGCAGCAAACGTGCATTTTACCTCCTGCAAGGGAGAGAGGAAAGAAGGAAATAACAGAGTATCACACAAAAAAAAAAATTCAGGGGGTAATAAGCAAGTCTCTCGTTCCCAATAGTTTTTTCTCTGAAATTCAGGGGAGCATATATATACATATATAGCACCTCCTCCCTTGCCCAAGTAGAATATTGATGTCCTCCAGACTTTACCAAAATTGTTTACTCAATTTAGATTGAAGTCTCCTGTCATATTTTAATGAGCATGTCACCAAATTTTCTGCTCTTCAGAACTTAAAGGCTGGTAAATTCCTGTGTTACTGTTCTCTGCCCTCTTCCTATCAAAACTAATCTATAAATATAGATAAAATGGCTGTCAGTACAGTTTCATGGCTCCAGTTTAAGAAAATAACAGCATCTTTTTTTTTTTTTTTTTAAACAGGATTCTCCATCTCACCTATACTCCCCGCCCCTTGCTTTCTATCAAAATCTCTTCTGATAACAGTTTACTGTTAAGGTCTCCCATCTTTACAGACAAGCGTGGGGCCACCACACTTTGGGCTATTTATTTTAAACCACCATAAGAACTGTAAGGGTAGAAACGTAAAGAATACTTTTCAGAGGCAAAAGGATGCAAGATCATGCATCAAGGAGAGCCAAGAGAAGCTTTTAAACACCAATTGTCCTGGGGTCGCTGAGAACGAAGGTGTGTGTGTGTGTGTGTGTGTGTGTGTGTGTGTGTGTGTGGAGGGGGTGCGTTATCGCTTTGCTGGTGGACTTCACCAGAGCTCTTAAGCAATCAGACGCCCTAATTGTATGCACCATGCCACTTAGCAGCGCTTCTTCTAGAGTGCTCGGCCACCACTTCTCATTGATCATGCCAGCGACGCTACCAAACCGCATCTTTAACCACTGTAATAGTTCCGCACGATGGATTACAAAGAACTCAGCCCAGGCATCCGCAATCTCAGAGCAACTCTGAATCCTGTAAGTTGAAAGAGGACATTTCTACTGCCTACCCGGAAGCAGCTAAAAGTAAATCACAGACCAGAGGAAAAGGCTCTATTACCCGGGGCCCCGAGGCAGTTTGCCATGGCATAGGAAAGTAGCCCCTTTGAATGAGCAAGATCTGGAATGAACCTTGCCAACATTTCCAACCTTGAACTTCTTTATTACATTTAAATGCCAATGGTCCCCTCCCTTATTTTCTTTTTCCTCATAGAAAAGAAGGCTTGAATGATTGAGACAATATCCAGGCAAGTGTCACAGGTCAGTGTTTTACTATCTAAGTATTATCTTCCCAAGAGACCACTTTGTCCTCCGCCCCCCCCTTTTTTTTTTGTCACTAGAGGGATTCTTTTGACTTACTACATCGGGTTGACAGAAGCACTCTTAAAGGACTTACATAAATGGGCTTAATGTGCTAGTGTTGCTTTGGGGAGTGCAGCTAGAACTGTTGGGTTCTGAGAACCCTATCTCTGCCTTTTCTCTGATCAACCTTATTCCTGCCTCCCTACCAAAACCAAATGAGAATCTCACACCAGAAGTAAAGTCGGGAGGTTTCTAAAGCACCCGGTTCAAGCTTGGAAACCTTGCACATGATCACCAAGTCGCACCAACCCTCCTGGCTCAGAGCGTCTGCATTCGCACGCACATGGGCAAGTGTGGCTACGAATCGCTCACATTTGGCTACCCAGACGAAGCGAGACCAATCGGTGGAGCTACAGTACAGAAACGTCCCTATTAGAAGAGACCTCCCCTCAGCACAGCAGACGGCTTGGGCTTTAAACACCCTGGAATGAAAGCAAAACGTTTACCTTGAAATCTGGCTTCTCCGCTGGATCAAATGTGCACATCCATTCAGCTGGGCTGGATCCCCTCCCCCTCCCTCGCGGTGCTTCCCCGCCCCCATTCACCTCCTTTCGCATCTCAGAGTCCATTGTAAATTGTGTCCAGCCAGTATTAAATTCGAACGTTTACAACTTTAATTCAGTTCTGGTTAGCCAGGGTCGAACAGCCTTTTTCCAAACCTCCTCTCCATTCGCCCCCTCCCCCGTCGTCCCCAGCCATCAAAGGAGACAGAAGATTTGAGAAAATAAAGTTGAATGGGCTGGGAATGCTGACAGACTGACTGGGAAAAGCAGCGCCGATGTAAAATCGCGGGTGCACCACACGTTCTCGGTTTATTTAAAAAAAAAAAAAAAAAGAAAGAAAGAAAGAAAAAAGAAAAGGAAAAGAAAAAGAAAAAAAGATAGAGGGCGGGGACAGGAGGGGGACTGTGTTTGTTAGCTCCCAAAGAATTTAGAGCCTGGATCACCGCCTGCCATATCCCTGCATTTAAGCAGCATGGAGAGCCGCTCCGGCTGGAGCCCAAACCCAGGCCGGCCCGGTAGCTCCGGGCACAGCTGCTGGAACCGCCGCTCCGGCAGAGGCAACCGGAGTTCCAGGACGCGAGGCTCCCCCTCCCCCACCCCGCCCCAAAGCGAAGGAAGGGTAAAGGGAGGAAGAAGGGGAGGGAAGAGATGGAAAGAAAGCCACTTCGCCATACCACACAGACACACACAGAAACCTCTTTTGCAAAGTAAACCGCGGACTTACCCCGTCTCACATCTCAGGGGCCCACTCATCATAGCTACCCTTTCGAAAAAACACCTCTTTGGGGTGTGCACTGATTTTTTTTTTTTTTTTTTTTTTTTTTTTTTTTGGAAGCCTGGGCAGACCCAGAAGGCAGCCAGCGGTGCAGGCTGTGCAGCCGGAGCAAAGCGGCACCAGGACGCCGCGCCGCTAGCCCCGGGCCGCCGCCGCGGTGGCGACCGCGGGTTCCGGGGCTCCCCAAAGGGCTCTCCCTGGCGCTCTCCCCGGTAGCCAGGGAGGGTAGTGGGGTGTGGGGTGTGGGGGAGGGGACGGCCGGCGACTCGCTGGAAAGGCAGCTCGCGGCTGAGGCTGGGAGCCGGAGCCGGCAGGGCGGGGAGGGCGCAGTGGGGAGGGGAAGTGGGGAGACCGAGGAGGGGGACGCGGAGCAGACTGCCCGGCCCCGCCGCCTGGTCACCGAGCTGGTCAGCCTGGGCGAGCGCTCGCACCCGCTCTCACTCACGCTCCCTCGCACCATCGCTCCCACGCGCGATCCCCAGATCTCAGGGCCCCCTCGCCGTACCCCCTGACCCGGCTGGTACTTACTGTTCCCATCTGCACTGGGGGCAACTTTCTCCGACCCAGCGATGGCAGCCGCCCCCTCCAGCCGCCTCGGGCTCTTGGCACCCTCCGGCCTGGGATCGCGCGGGCCGCCCTCCCCTCCCCCCTAGCCTCTCCGGGTCGTCGTCTTCACCACATTCCCCCCCTAGTCAGTGTCGCACGCCCCAGGACGAACCAGAGGGAGTGGGGCTCGAGGGTGTGCGTTCATCGCCCGCCTTCTTCTTGCAGCGCACACTGTACATGGTAGTGAGGGGGCGAGAGAAGGTGGTACTGGCCCCCGGGCTGCTTCGGCAGCGGTTCCTCCGCGGTGCTCTTCTCCCCCACAAGCCACGACCACCGGAGCCCGGATGCCTCTGTCCCCAAGGCAAACCTGCAGTCGCGGCCCCTAATTAGTATTTGAAAGGCTCCCGCATCCTCTTGGCGGCTTCACCGCTCCCGGGGTTTGCAGCGGATTTTTGCTATCCCTCCCCAGATGCGGCGCACGATCCTCATTATTGGCAACTCTTTATCTCCGACATCCTTTGAGGGGTCCGAGGGGGGTAGGAGCAGCGTTGCTCTACGCCTGTGGCATGTCCTGGCAGCTTGGACGCTCTAAAAAGAAAAAAAGAAAAAGAAAAAGAAAGAAAGAAAGAAAGAAACTCAGAAAAAAGTCACGTCTTCTCTCATGGGATGTGAGAAGGCAGTCACATCTGCTGGGTAGCGGGTGCAGGGCCCCGTCCGCGGCACTTGTTTATTGTCGCGCCGCTGGTGCGAGCCAAGCTGCAGCAGACATGATGGGCCCGGGGCGAAGCAGGCGCCCAGTGGCCGGTAGATGGCAGCCGAGGGCGAAGGCGTCCCTGGGCTCTGGAGGCATAGCCAGAACCCCCTTAGATGTCACATTCGTGGAGACAGAGGAGTCTTGGACCATGTGCGCAACTGGAGCGTAGGAGTGTGCAGTCGTCTTCGTGGAAAGGAAGGACTGGAAATAACCCTGACAGTGTTAGGCTTGGTGGCGATCAGGGACAGATGACTCTTCCCGGTAGCCGTTTGCCCAGACGCTTCTGCCCTTTAGAAGAGTCTGTGTGGCTGTGTGAGTTGTCTCCAGTAAAGGACCCTGGAGGGAGTGGCTCATCCTAGCAATAAAGAGTGTGCTATTTTTACCTTTTTTTGTTTTTTGGTTTTTTAAAGAATCACTTTTTCTAAGTATGTCGGAGTGGTTGAACAGAGAAAAAGTGAATACCCTAAGCGAACTAGAAATCTGGAAAGAACCGAACTAGAGACAGTGTCGGTTGACACTTTACTTGAAGAGTCACCTGCTGAACTGCTGACCACCTCTAGAGTAAGTATGACTGGCTTCTACCAGGAAACCAGACAACATCCTCCCCTAAAGGAGGTCTGTATGTGCATAGGATGTGCTTTACGTTTTAAGAATTTTAGGCCTGCAGTCCTTACAGAGAGCAAAGAAAAATTGTTCGGAGTTCATGGCCCAGAGCAGGCCGGTCAATTGCTTCATCTTGTCGTAGATGGCCAGTTTGGCCATGCAAGTGCATTTTACTTTTTCTATCCTGAAATTATGTTTTCAACATAATTAGAAGTCTCACTTTTTGTTGATGGGAAATTATTGTGGTTATACTCTGATTAAGCGTGATTGATAGATCCCAGGGGTAGAATCTGATGTGTTTGTCTATAAACAGATCTTCACAGCACCCGTCTATGTTTAATTTCAAGAGCTTATATAGAGGTAGTGAATTATTTCAGCCTTTTGAAAATCTTAATGATTTTAATATTTCTTCTACATAAATGTGCTGAGTATATATATTTTAGGAAAACCATAAACACTCTTTTTGAAGCAGTGTTTATTTCCTGTAAGTTTGGGTGCTCTGCAAGCTAGAAAGGACTGACGTAATCTGTGATGTCAGTTGGTGAAAATCTTAGAACAAAATTAAGTGTGCATATTCTATCATAGGAATGACAGCTCCTGGACTCAGGTATATATATATAAAAAAAAATCACTTAAAAGTAACACTTGCTATCTCTTCATTGAGTTCTTTATCCTATAATCTGACATAACAATGTACGAATTTTATTTTAAAGTGCAAAACCAACTTTATGCTTTAAAATTGTGAATATTTAATTTTACAGGTTAATATTAGTCATAGCCGTAAACTGACAGTGTGAAAATACTAAGTCCTGTCAGCAACGTAATTTGTAATGATAACTAAGGCAGTATAATTTCTAATAGGTTGTGGACTGCCTCAGTTATTAGGCTGAAATCCCAGGATGTCTATTTTAGAATATTAGTGTGTGACACCTTCACAATCCCACTCAATATAAACAGAATTTTAGGTTCTATTTTGCAGTATGTTATTCTAAATAGTACTCTATTTAAAAAAAAATTGTCAAACCTCCAAGTATCAGAATATAGCTGGACTATGTTTAACAATTTTGCATGAAGCATTTATACCCACATTCCAGATTCTCTTGTGTGATTCAAATAAATAAACGAAAGCTTTTAGCATTGCCAAAAGGGAGCTCAGTCACTATCGCCACTAGGTGTCCCTACAAACTGCTCTGCTGGGAAGGGAATTTTGAGAAAGCCTGTGACAGAGACTAGAATAGACTGCAGTAGGAAACCCACCACAGGAATAAAGAAGAGCTGCAGTTTTTAATGCATAGACTTCTATTTGCTTTGACTGTCGGCTATTTTCTAGGAAACAGAAATGGATAACATACAGATGAAGTTAAAGCCAAGACTTTCATTCACATGATCAAATATACTTGTTTGATCTCTACTGATCAACAGTGATACGATGTGTGCATGTTTTCTCACAATACTTAAGTAAACACAATTGACTATTTAAAAACAACTGGATATAGAAAAATGAAATTAATGATGAAATAGTTATTCCAAGAATTAAGGTTTTTAATAATAAGTTCAATACTCTTTAGCTAAGTTGGGTGTAGAAAGCTGAAGGCACTTGTCCAAATGCTTGTGAACATAGGAATACCATGATAAGCCATGAAGTAGCACCTGTCAAGAGTACATGTCACAGATAGATGTATTATTTGGTAACAGCACATTAAACTTTAAACTCACATTAAAATAACATCTTCTGCCTTGAAGTAGAGTACATATTTTCTATGACTTAAAATGTATTATTATACTATTGTATGTATTATTATTGGTGATCTATGAATGCTTTGGGGAAATTCTTACAATAACTGTATTTATTAAAATACTCTGTTTTATCACTGTGTTGTTTTTTCTTCTGCATATCAAAGTTCTTAGACAAAAATTATGGATCCTTGTGATGCTACCCAACAAGAATTATAAATGAGAAAATTCTTTAATAATAACAGTGAGATGTTATGAGCATTGATCAATGTCACTAAAATCTAAAGCTATTAGGACTTCCATTAGTTTTTGTTAGATCATGGGCAGTGAGTAGGAACTTTAAAGACAGATTTCAGACTTCTTCAAACTAGACTCAATGTTACTTTTGAGACAGTAAAGAAAAGGAATTTCTGACAATGCATTTTATATCTAAATTAAAATACACTTATTTCATAAGGGTGTGATGTCAAAGTTAAATCAATTTTAGACCTCTAAAAGGAGACATTAAACACTCCTTTGTATTGAGAAAAGTGAGTCATGATTTGTGGTTGCTCTGATGCAATTATTAGAAAAATAATCCAAAGTATATGTTTTTATCTAGTGTACTATTCTTGGAGTTAAAGCAAACATAGAATACTGTTATATTTGTGAAGGCCACAATGGTGGGCACATTTGATTAATATCACTCAGATAATTTATTCACCTATGGAATTAGTGTATATATACATACATATATATATATATATATATTTATAAATATGGGGTTTTTTCATTCCCTTTCATACATCACTGTAAATATACTCTAAAATTTTACATATGTTAGATAATTTTATTGTGTATATAATAGGTACCTTATTTGAAACACAGGTACAATTTTGGACAAAGATAAAGGTACATTTATCCTTTGAACAATTACTTTGTCAGAAAAATAGTATACCAAAATAAAAAATGTACAAATGTAGTAACAAAGTGAAAATGAACAATTTGATATTACAGGCTAATCTTTGCAGTAGGTTGTTGCATTTGAACATTGCTAAGAACAATTTCAATACAAAATTAGTAAGCATTCATCTATGCTCTGAGGTACTATTCTATCTTGAATACTGATGTGTATAGGGATACATCTTTGCCATTATTTGTACTGCATGCCAGTATAGCATCCAACATTTTTCCATAGAGGAAAGAGTGGAAGAGGCAAAGGGGCAGGGAGGGAGAGCAACAGGGAGGGGAGTGGAGAATGAATGTGTTTTGTCTTGAAAGATATACATGCGCCAATCCTTGTCTCTTAGGCTACTATCTCTTAGGAGAAGGGAGAAGGCAAGAACTCCTTTTAAGAACAGAGATTGCTGCTTTTGTATTTAACATACACTGTAAGTTTTACTACATAAAACTTCAATTTATATGCACATTTATAAAATGAAATTTAAAGGATCAATATGTACTTGAAAAGTAACAGTATTTGAGATAATGAAGAGAATTCAGAATAAGGCTTGCAACTAAATTCTCAAAATGCATCTCTAGCCAAAAGTCCTGAAATATATTTTATGTTGTGTCACAAATAATAATATTACTGTAGATTCTGGATATTTTTCAAGATGAGTGTAAATTAATTAACTTATTTAGTCCAGCAGCTCCTCTTTGTGAATTTTGTTTCTGGCTACCGATATCTACTACTAGAAGAGTAACTAACAGATTCTGGTTTCCACTGTGCTGAGGGTCCAGCAACATCCCGTGCAACCGAACATTAGTTTCCGGAGCACGGCAAAGGTCAATATCATTCTGTAGACCAGAGAGGAGTGAATAAACCTGTAACTTTTAGGGTGTTTTTGCTTTTTCCTGTTATCAACAGGAGGATGAGAAAAATTGGTATTTGTGTCATATTTAAATGTGTAAGCTCTCCTCAGACTCAAAGAAAGTAGAGCAAAGGCTACTGCCACCTGGCTTGTTCTGCAATCAGACATCATGCGTATCACTGGAAGGAAACCTGTTCTGCCACACAGCTAGTTCGGGGTTTTTATGTCTCCTTTTGCTAGAACCGCGACTATTCCCATGTAAAGCACAGCTTCTTACTCCTCACTTAACCTCTTGTCATGGTTAGAATTCCAGTCCAAAGAGGTATCATCTTCTATCTAATTTGCCCATGCTCGCTACTTTTTATTCAATAAAAACCAACAGTTTCTCTAAAACCCAGCTTTGTTATGCAAATTTAAGAATTATTTTCTATCTGAGAATCTGTTTTGACATACTGTAACTAACCCTGTTTGTTAGAATGCTCCATTCTATGATACTTCCAACATCTCTTTATTCTCTCAAAGTGATGGTGTTTTCCCAAACAGTGATGCAAAGGTTTTTTTTGGTTTTTGTCTTGCTTTGCTTTGTCTTTGTTTTGTTTTTGCTAGTCCATCTCACAGCCTATGAACTAGGTCTTTACCTATTCATTGTAATCTCAGAAATAAAAGATGCAAATTAAGGTAAATGAGGAAATAACATCAAGGTTGAAAGATAAAGGACACAAATAGAGAGTAAAGCAAGAAACTTTTCACATGCCTCAAATTCCCTATTCTGAGTCCCTGGACTGCACATTTGTATTTGTGAAAACACTTCTCTAGGTGGTTGATAAAGGTTGTGCTTTCTCTCGAAAAACT
>JADRCC010560830.1:0-17829 GCA_019843855.1 Hylomyscus alleni
TTACCTTGCTGTTCAGACATCCGAGCTGAGAAGACAGGATAAAGAAAAGGAAGAGAGAAGGTACATCTGAGGATGCTGTTTACACAAATAACAGTGCCCCGAATACATCCACTAGTATGGACAAATAAGTCCTTGCTGTACAATCATTTCTCTATAAATGTAGGAAAGTATTTACTGCCTAGTGCAACAAATCAGCAATGAGATGCTAGGCTGTGGTGTGCAAGTTCCCAGGGACTGAGTGTCAAAGTCAACTTCCCCGGCAGTCCCCTGAGTACAGTGCCGGGCACATTCTCCTGAAAGGTGTGAAAATCTGATTTTCTAAAATGGATCAGTAATTCTCTATGAAGGGGAAGAGGATCAATAAATCTTTGCTAAGTAGATTGTAAAGGAAAAATTATTCTTTCAGTGACAGTACATTAGGATACTCCAAACAATCTCAATAAACTAAAGACATAGCATTTCTCCACACAAGCTACTTTTGACTTCTGATATATTTTTGTAATCTCGGATCATTCTGCAATGCACGTGCATTATTTTTTTGCTAAGCAATGTTCTGTGTTGATGTTGATTTATGATATGTGCCATTATAATGCTTGACTGTGACTAGAAAAGAAAATTATTAGCCGCTTGTAGCCTGATAGATGTAATACAAGGAAATGTCATTATAGCTGTACACACATATATGTTTGTAACTCTATCAGTTTAGAGGATAGCCTCATGATGAGATTTTGGTATTCCTCAGCCAAATATACCTGTGTTGTTTTAGGTAACCATTCATCGATGCATAGCATGTACTCTCCCAGTGTCTAAAACACCTAGGGTGTGATATGTGTAGAACCTTGTGCTGCCATTTCAGGAATATTTTTATCTCCTATACAAAGATCAAGGAAACCTCAGGTACCGGTTCTACCACATGCATTTGATCACACTGAATTGGTGTAACTCCCAGCCCCTCGTGAAAAGCACATTTTTCATTTGTATCAGAACTGGAGAACTGATACTCTTCACCACTCAAGAATCCTTGCTGAAGAATTTTGACAGAGGATGTGTGTCACAAGAAAACCAGCGTAAGAATGGACTCCCAGGAGATATCTGGTCATAGCATCCTAAGCTGTGTGGAGCAGAAGTTTCCCCTGCTCTCTGTTAAAGGGATTATTAAAAACATGGCTTGTGTGGTGGTGAGATAGTGCAGAGGCTTCGGAGCATCCTTGACACTTTGTGCCCTATAGTATCTGATAAGGTCCTACAATATCAGATAATACAAAGCTGGTGCTTGGTATGAGCCTTAGATCTGAATTTCTCTGTGCACATGCAAATCCAAACCCACATTATCATAGCTGCTCCTTTTCAAGGAAAAGCGTGTTGGTGGGATGTAAAACTGTAGCATCCTTGTAGAATGCAGAAAAAGAGAAAAGGTCATCATTTTAAACCACAGAAAGCTGGTATGTCGAATGCATGCAAACTTTGCTCACCTCCGTATTCACATGTGTTCCAGGAATTATGTACACTGGCACCTTTTCTGGAATATCATGTCAAAAATATTGTAAAATGCTTTCCTTTCAATCTTTTAATCAGTTAGTGCTATATTGGTGCTCATCCAATGGAAAGCCAACTATAATTCCATTCAGTATGAAGGACTCAGTAGCATGACAGACTCTCCTACCGTCTGTTTTTGTGACGTTTCTAACTGAAGAATGTGATTTTCTATGAGGCGAGGTCAAGTCATCCAACACTCAATGGAAAAGAAGATTCAACAAGAAAATCCTGGGGATAAAAGTTAAGAGTTCTTAGTACCCATGAACATACAGATAAGAGCCTTCTTCTACATCTTCAGAACAGAGCACCGATGTAGACAGAGTGAGATGCATCCTTCCTGGTTCAAACCTCAGATGCCATAAGACATAACTACTGAAAGAGGGGATCCAGGTGCCTCTAAATCAGGGCTTATAAATGCAGAGCTCTGAGTCTTTCCTAACAGAAGACAAGTCCAGTTCTAAGAAAGGCAAACGATAAAAGAAGGAGGACAACTTCCTTACAATGATATAGAAGTAAAAGCTACTTTAGAACAACAATATGAACTAACCAGTACCCCTAGAGCTCCCAGGGACTAAGCCACTAACCAAAGAGTACACATGGTGGGACTCATGGCTCCTGCTCTATATGTAGCAGAGGGTGGCCTTGTCTGTCATCAATGGGAGGAGAGGTCCTTGGCCCTATGAAGGCTCTATGCCCCAGTGTAGGGGAATGCCAGGGCCAGGAAGTGGAAGAGGGTGGGTTGGTGAGCAGGGAAAGAGGGGAGGGGATGGGGGGTTTCAGAGGGGAAACAAGGAAAGAGGATAACACTTGAAATGTAAATAAAGAAAATATCTAATAAAAAAATTTTAAAAATGAATAAGATGCTGGTGTAGGAATTTTGTTATGTTCCCTTATTCACATGGAACCTTGAGACAAAATGTATTCTCTAATATTTCAGTTTGACTTCTAAATTTGCATTGTCTGGAAAATCTATTTTACTTATCCCAATGATAATAATTTCCTAATTTCTAAATAAAATGATGCACATACAATTTTTCAAAAACCAAAGTTATAATGAAGCTTGGGCAGAGGCATCTCTTCTCCAGGCTAAATATCACTGAGTAGCAGATGTTTCATTAGACAAAAGAAGGTGCTATCCATTTAAAAATAAAATATCCGGGGTTCCTTCCGGTCTCTCTGGGCTGGTGTCCTGAGCAGATCTTGGGTGCAAACTCCTCAGCCAGTCCCAAAACACCCAGAGGAAGCTCCACTTTCAGGTGCTCTAACAAGCCCAGGATCATAAGATCCCAGAATCACAGGATCACAGAGACAACTGACTCTGAGGAATTCTGATACAACCAGAATCACAGGAAGGACAGACTCCAGTCAGATTTAACAAGGGCATGTAGTCTATAATTTAAATCATATGTGTAACATGAGAATAAGTGCTAACGGTTTTTTTTTTGTTTGGTTGGTTTGGTTTTTTGGGTTTTTTTCCAAAATGATAAATAATAGTTCTTTGGGAGCCTTTGGTCAGCAGACATGGGAATTTCTTTAGCCACGAGAAGGACTTTCTTTGGGATATAGACCACGCACAGTGGTCTGTCTCCGAGCATGCTTCCCTTAGGGGGATCTCCTTCACAGTCCACTCTCCTGATTCTATCTGCATTTCTAAACATCCCAGATTTTTTTCAGTAATATTAGTAATAAACAGCTAGATGTTTTACCGTAGCATCATCTTCTGTCATTCTTGAAGGATGTACTGCATCATGGCTTAACCTTTGTGGGAGGGGATAGCACCAGGTCTAAATTTTAGTCTACCAAACATTTTAAGTCTGCAGTGATGACAACAGTGTCCCAGTGCACACACACTTGTACACACACATACACACAGACACACACACACACACACACACACACACACACACACACACACACACACACACACACACCAGAGCTGTACCATGTCCTTGTATCCTGAAGATTCCCTGACTAGACTCCCCTGAGTTTTCAGGATCTGTTAGGCAGTTGCCTGCACAGGATCAGAAGCTGTGGTCTCCAATCTCTTATCACAGGCCCCATGTCTGCCCTCAGAGCAGCATGAAGGAAAGAAGATGCTGCGTAGCATTCATGGGAGCTTTACTATTCAAGGTGAAGCAGGAGCTAACTCTGGGGGTTGGATTAACTAGGACACCTATTGGCCTGTTGGGAGTTTTCATGATGTTCTTCTGTCAGTCATCCAGTGGAGAAGGTACTGGTTATTGCATATCTCTGCATTAAAGCTCACTAGGTTTTGCGATAGTGTTAAATTCAATATTGTTGCTTACTTGTCAAATGGCTACACTTTTCAGCAGCCTTTGCCCACTCAATGACTTCCTTCTTGAGATCTTTCATTGGACTTCCAGGAAACCTTATATCCCCAACTTTGAAATTCTCTGCATATTTCCCTTCATGTACTCGATTCTGAGCACACATCTCAAACCCTGTCCTCCAACCTTCTCGTCTTTATTTACCTTTCAACATATGGCCCATCAGAATAGAGCCATGAAGAACCAAGACTTCTTACCAACTGCCAACACTAAATTCATCTTGAAAGTGCACACTGAAGCCTAAGGTTTCAAGAAACTGAAGCCTCAGTTAAGCCCTCAGAAGTTGGAATCTCACTGTTGCCCCTCATTAGAGATCCCATGCTAGAACTTCCAATAAAACTGCTCCAGATATTCTGATCGAACAAAATGCTTAGAGATGATAGATGATTAATATTGACATAACCATTTAGTATGGAGCCACTGTCTCCAGCCCCTTCCTGTTAGTTCTTGAAAAAACTAAAGTGTTTAGCTTTAGACCATCTGAAGGTTAGCTATGTAGGGTAGAAAAGGTAAAAATGTAATCACTTGAGGATAGAAATGGTATATAAAATATCAATTCAGTAAGAGAACAATACAAAAGAGGTGAAAAATAAAGATAACTATAAAAAAACTAGAAGACTCTCCCATCAAAAACTTATTTTAAAAATGAGAGTTAAAAGTACACAGAAAAACTAGAATATACATTAAATATAAAGGAAAATAAAAGACATAACTGCAACTGTATACATAATTTCTTAAATGCAAGTAGCTTAGTTTAGTACAACTAAACATTGTATAAAGATATTGCCTAACATTTTTAAACTCTAGTAAATGTTAATGAAAGACACATACAAATCATAAGGACTTAAGACATGAAAAGCTTGTCATAAAACTTGGGAAAATGTTTATTAGATACATACTAATGAAAACTTTCAAGAAGGTCAGATTAGCTTAGACAAATACTCTTTAAAACATCAATTTTTATTAGACGTAGAGGTAATCACTAACTAATAAATACCTACTCACTAAAGAAAAAGCAATGCTAGAACAATCGTACAAAGTGAATAAAAATACAGGAACCGTGACCAATAGAATAACTTGAACTAAAACCCTGTATAGAACTATAAATGAAATAAAAAAAAAAGAGCATTCAAAATTATCTTCAAACCAAGCAACAATTATGTAAACTAGAATATAGAGTAAATCTCAAAACAGGCCATAGATCAACTTCAAACATACGAAAAGTCCACGTGAAAGTGTAGAGTGGTATACATGTGGGCTGAGGGAGGATTGAGTGTGACACATAGTAAGACAAAAAAATGTAAATTTCAATGTATTGTCAAGCCGTTTGGGAGTTTTATGCAATGTATCTGGAAAGACAATGCCTTGCCAGGCTTCTGCATGTATTTCCAGGCTCCCTGGATTCACAGATGGGTAAGACTGATGCTGCTTACTCCTCCTCCTGTACTTGCTCAACACCCTCCAGCAATAGGAAAGCTAGCCGAGAGGGTTGGCGCTTTCAAGCCTGTACTAGCTTAATCATTTTCTATGACCCAAGTACGTAACGATTTCAGCAACAGGATTCGGTACAGTAGCCAATAGCAACGGCGATAGCCCATAGTATTTGAAGGGTCTACAGGATGTCACCGAACAACAATTTCAAAACAACTGACTCATTTGCGATTGTAGTGGAAATTTTGGTTTCTTTAAACATAGAAATGTTACGTTGAATATCTTTTGTTTCAATCCTGGTTGTGAGATATGGGGCTGCTTCAGATTGTCCACAGCAGCTAACTATAATTTGTTTCATTCTCTGGTAGGGATGGGATTTTGCCATCTGAAAATAGTTTACTTTTGGAATCCTGGGGACTCTTGAAAAGGGTATAAAAATGCCAGAGACCCGGTGGAAGAGGTGGCTGTTGCTGGTGGTGTTGCTCTCGCTGGTTGCTGGCTGCTATTTGCTGGATTCCTGTATTGTTGTTTTTCAGATTGCTAGTTGCTGGTTGCTGGTTGGAGATATAATGACAAAGATTGACTTGCCCCTAATCGTCAGGAAGCAGTCTAGTGAAATTGATGCTCCATTTCCCTTCTGTCCCTTTTTATCTCTTACCTAGGGTCGGGGGTTGGAAGAAATAAGGGTGGAAAAGGATGGTAGGTAAAAGAACCCAATAAGTAGCCAAAAGTATAGTTACACCTGATACTTTTTATTTGGTCACTGCTGGTATCTGGTAGGGCATTGCTAAGTATAGGGTAACTACATTTTAATGTTTACACGCACATGTACATGGTGCGTGTGTGCGTGCTAGGAAGATGGCTTCTACTATAATAGATTTCCTTATGTCATTTCTAGATTTCTTTAGTGTTATTTATCCTAGCCATTTAAAACTCTCCATATACTTGACAATATTTACAAAATCTAGTGAATCAAAGATGTCAAGATAGAAATTATGATTAATATATCACACATTAAAACTGTTATAAAAAGAAATCTGTTCTTCTAGAGAAAATTATGGGCATAATAAATCCGTACGATAAAAAAGAAAATAGAGGAAATGTAATCAGAAATGGGACTAAAAATTATAAAAACAGAAAAAAAATATCTAAGGGAGGAGAATAAAAGAGGGTAAAGCAGGGCTAACTACTTTTGAGGAAGAAAAAGACCAGAATGAGAAAGGAAAGGGGATGGAAGGCCACTAGACACAAATGTAAGGGCTGGTGAGATGGCAGTGTGGAAGCTTGCTGCACAAGCCTGGCAGCGGCAGTTCAATCCCAGGAATGAATGTAAAGTGGAAGGAGGGACTCCACCAAGCTGCCTCTGTCCTTCCTGTAATGTACTCTTGAACAGACAAGCACACACACACAATAATGATAGAGAAGATAGAGGGAACTATGTGTAACGGTATGTTGGTACACAAATGTGACAAAGAAACAAATCCTGGTAAACATTCGTATCTTAAAGAAAAATTGTTGAAATGAAAAGACAATGCACAAATTAGCATGTTTAGGAAAAATGCAAGTATAACTATAAATAAAACAGATGTTGAAAGTATTATAAAATAATTCAATGAAAGCTGTAAAGCAAAGAAAATGAAAATAAATCTTAATCAAAATAGACTATTTTCTAGAAAATAAATATTTTTCAATAAAATTCAGGCAAAAGCTATGAACGTCTCCCTTTATTGTTAAATGAGTTGGATACACAATTGTAAGGGCACACGCATGTGTATACAAACACATGTGACTGATTTATATGGATCAGCATTTAAAATTATATGTGTATCAATTTTAAAAACCTTTAAAGAGTAAAAAATTGTTTTCTAAATTTATAAAGTCAATAAAAATGTATTGCAGTTAAGGTTATTTAGTATTCTTTCTAGCCTATAATATGCATTTAGATAATAATTTCATTCATGAGTAAAGATGAACAAACTGCAAAATATTATCAAACAGAAACTAACAGCATAAAAAATAGCAATCTACTATAATCAAGTCATAGTTATCTCAGAAATGAAAGGATAATTTAGTGTTTTTAAAATCTACCAACATTATTGGACATAGCGAATCAGTTAATAATTGAACAATCATTTTAATGCATTCAGAAGAATAATTTGATAAAATTCTAATACAAATAACACGAGCCAGATACATGTTTTAACAAACCAGGGAAAGAAAAAACTGTGTTGACTATTTTCAAGGAATTTTGTAATAAACTTACAGAAAGCACTGTTGATCATTAGAAACCGATGGAATGCTGTACAGTGTCAAACCAGTCAAACGTTTGGCATGGCTGGAAAGGAGCTTATGAAGCCTCGGTCGTAGCTGAGCATCTACTGGCAGCTGATTACTGTTGGGGAGATATATTTTGAGGGTCTGTCTACTAACAGGTAACACAAACATCAGAAGATGACCTTTCACTTTAACCAGAATAAGAGCAGACAGAGATAAAGACATAAAGCAATGAAGAGAAAGTAAGAAAAGTGTTATGTGTTTGCATAAAACATTCAAAAGGCGTAAGATATTATAAATAGTTTGGCAAAGTGACTAGTATGTAATCAATATACAGATACAAGTATCAATTACTACATGGCAGCAACAATTAGCGAAGTTTTGTTCAAGAGGGTACATAAAGTTGGAGGTTTTCTCTTGAGAGAGAAGTATGGGCTACAAAATGGTTCAGTGTACAAAGTGCGTGCTGCACAATCATGAAGGCCTGGATTTGGACAACCTGCACACTCTTTCAAAGCCTGGCCAGATAGCATGTGCCTGTAGTCCCAACACTGGGAGGCAGAGACAAGAGGGGCTCATGGGTTTGCCTGGCTAGCCAGTCTAGCTAAATCAGTGAGTTCCAGCCTCAGCGGGAGACTTGTTTCCAAAAAAATAAGGCAAAAATTCACAAACTCCCTCCTTCATTCATGATGAGATGCTAGCAACATAGCCTTGGGCAGACTTTGTGTAATTATTCATAATTAGTGTGAATTTATTAGTGCAATGCCCATGTCATATCCAGAAGACATTATTTTGCTATACTTCTCTCCATCCTATGGTTCTTATATTCTTCCCTTCCCATTTTTTCATGCTCATACAAGCAACTCTAATTAAACTTAGTAAGTCATTCTCACAGACATTAAATAGAGGGAGTTGTTGGGAAGACAGCATTAGGAGGAGGGTCGGGGAGGGCATGTGACAGGGTAATGGAAATGAAAATACTAAAATTCATTGTATACTTTTATGAACCATCAAAAATAAAAGAAAGACTATAAAAATGAGGTGGAGAGCAAAAGAAGACAGTTGACTTTGACCTCTGACCTCCAAACATGCACTCACAAGGGCATATATGTGCTTGCACACACAAATATAGAACAAGCACATACTCGTAATAAAATAAGTACAAACATATTTAAAGGAAATTATTAAAACTAAGGAATAAAAGAATAACTATGAAAGAGTGCTGAATGATGCTTATTTGTTTTTTTGGTTGTTTATAAACTATTATAGAAAGAGTTCTACAAAAGCCTATAAAAAGAGGCATACCTTAAGCATGAAAATCTGAATATTAAAAATATGTTAACTATTCCCAAACCTACTTACAAAGTATACAGATGTTACAATCAAGTTTTTATCTAGGCTTGAGGATAATCATTTCACTATTATCAGACCATTATAAAGTAGTAGTAATTACGGCAGCTAAGCAAACTTGCATGTTTCTAACAATGTAGAGTGTCCTTAAAATACTAATGTGCTTTAAATTTCCCTAGACAAGGCACTAAAAGAAAAAACCGAATTGCTTTTAAAATTCATTTCATCTGTATCAAACCAAAGCTGTAAGGGATTGGGGAGAAGGCTGAGTGGTTAAAACCTTTCCCGTGCAGAGAAACTGACTTTGGTTTCTACTGTTCCCATGTGGAGCCTCTCAACCAGCTGTAACTTGAACTGCACAGGAACTGACAGCACCCTGTACTGACACGCACATACACAGACACATCGTTAAAAATAAAAATTTAAAAACTCTAGTGTCCATCAAAAGTCATCATGATGAAAGTGAAAATACGAGGGACAAATAGAGAGTATTTTTAGAGTGAACACAAATAATCAGCATAGGATTGACCTACAGAAAGTACAATGAACATATAATATGGAAAATAATGGCAAAGAATGAGGATAGGCTTTTGACAGTGGATAAAAGGGATGTCAAACAAACATGAAAAAGTGATTTTCCTCATTAGTAATCAGAGACAAGCCCTGAGAGAACCATAAGATGTAATTTGATAAGGCCTAGCATTAAAAATAATAATTTGAGCCAGTCTGTCTGGGCCGGTGCCCTGAGCCACTTGGGCACAAATTCTGTAGCCACTCCCACAACACCCAGAGGAAGCTCCACTCCCAGGTGCTCTAACAAGCCCAGGATCACAGGATACCTGAATCACAGGATCACAGAGACACTTTGACTCTGAGGAGTTCTGACACAACCAGGATCACAAGAAGGACAGGCTCTGGTCAGATTTACCCAGGGCAGGTAGCACTAGAGAAAATCAGATGGTGGGAGGCAAGCATAAAACATAAGCAACAGAAACTAAGGTTACTTGGCATCATCAGAACCCAATTCTCCCACCATAGCAAGTCCTGGACACACTATCACACTGGAAAAGCAAGATTCAGATCTAAAATAACTTCTCATGATGATGATACAGGACTTTAAGAAAGACATAAATAACTCCCTCAAAGAGATACAGGAGAACACAGGTAAATAACTAGAAGCCCTTAAAGAGGAAACACAAAAATCCATTAAAGAACTAAAGGAAAACAAATCAAACAGGTAAAGGAAATGAACAAAACCATCCAGGATCTAAAAATGGAAATAGAAACAATAAAGAAATAAGAAAGAGAGACAACCCTGGAGATAGAAAACCTAGGAAAGAAATCAGTAGTTATATATGCAAGCATCACCAACAGAATACAAGAGATAGAAGAGAGAATCTCAGGGGCAGAAGATACCATAGAAAACATTGACACAACAGTCAAAGAAAATGCAAAATGCAAAAAGCTCCTAACCCAGAACATCCAGGAAATCCAGGATGTAATGAGAAGACCAAACCTAAGGATAATAGGTATAGAAGAGAGTGAAGACCCCCCAAGGTAATGGGCCAGTAAATATCTTCAACAAAATTATAGAAGAAAGCTTCCCTAACCTAAAGAAAGAGATGCCCATGAACATAAAAGAAGCCTACAGAACTCCAAATAGACTGAACCAGAAAAGAAATTCCTCCCATCATATAATAATCAAAACACCAAATGCACTAAACAAAGAAAGAATTTTAAAAGCAAAATTTTAAAAGTTACTTTATATGTCAAGTAACATATAAAGGCAGGCCTATCAGAATTACACCAGACTTCTCTTCAGAGACTATGAAAGCTAGAAGATCCTGGGCAGATGTCATACAGACCCTACACGAACACAAATGTCAGCCCAGGCTACTATACCCAGCAAAACTCTCAATTACCATAAATGGAGAAAACAAGATATTCCATGACAAAATGAAATTTACACAATATCTTTCCACAAATCCAGCTCTACAAAGGATAATAGATGGAAAACACCAACATAAGGAGCAAAACTACACCCTAGAAGAAGCAAGAAAGTAATCTTTCAACAAACCCACCAAACCTAATTCCACCTCTTAAAACAAAAACAACAAGCAGTAACAATTACTTTTTTCTTAATATCGTCATATGAAAATGAATATTACCGGGCTGGCGAGATGGCTCAGTGGGTAAGAGCAATGACTACTCTTCCAAAGGTCCTGAGTTCAGATCCCAGCAACCACATGGTGCCTCACAACCACCTGTAATGAGATCTGACTCCCTCTTCTTGTGCTTCTGAAGACAGCTACAGTGAATTACACCGGAGTGAGCGGGGCCATCCTGAGTTCAATTCCTAGCAGCCATATATGGCTCATGACCATCTGTACAGCTACAGTGTACTCATACAAATAAATAACTCTTTAAAAAAAATTACCAACATATTCTAATCAATTGAAATCCAAAAATAATGAGGAATTAGAAATGTGTTGACTGTCATCCAATGGTCTCTCTAATTTGGTAATTGGAGAAATAGGTTCAATATTGTACAATCTATATACACTTTCAGCTTGTTTGCACGTGACAGTATCTTACTCTGCACAACATAATGGTCTTGAAATCATGCTTCTCCTTTCTCAGCCTCTCTACTAGTAGTATTGTTTATTTCATGTTTTTACACTATACTATGGTTTTCAGAACAGCTTACATATTCCAAAATATGTATTATACAGTCAGAAGAAGCATAGACAATTAACTTGGGAGGTGGCTTGTAAGAGTACAACAAAGAGTGAGACTGAATGCTTTGCTTGACGTTTGTAACTCTTGTATCAAGTTTGAAGAAGAGGATTTTATAAGTTACTCTTTCTCTGAGATGAATGCTTTTCCAAATTATCACAGCCAATGAACCAGATTCTTACCCTTACCTAATGTCTGTGCCACCCTCCAAGCAGAACCATTGTTCATTGAAACAGTTGGTGAATGACTTTATGGATAGACCATCTTAATACACACACCATTTCTTAAATGAATGTAGTCTGTTCTCTGTGGGCTGAGAATAAAGTCATTTACTCAAATTAAATAGCTTTGACCATAACAGGAAGTCTGTATCCAAAAATCGTGCCTACAACTCATTCCTTGGCGCAGCAGAACTGTCAACTCTCAGCTTAGTTATGATGGAGGTAAAATCCTTTGGTGATGTGAGGGTCATTGAAGTACAGCCTTATTACAATGAACTCCAATGTCTAAAAATTGTCCTTATTTTGGCCTTGTACCACAGTAAAGGGCCAATATTTTAAACTCTACTAAATACAAAACAAACAACCAAACAAAAAGACTTTATATATTTATGTTCACTCTAAAAATAATAGTAGTTATGTATTGTTTTAAAATATACAGTCAATATGTTTGGAGTTATTTAAAATTTATATTGAGAAAAACATATGTATTTTCAGTATTGCCATAGACAAGCATCTACATAAGACTGTTAAATTGATTGTTGTTTTATATCAAATAACTTTTATAATACTCATTTTTATTGTTATAATATTTTATAAATTTTAAAGAATATGACAAAAAAAGGTATTGTAGGTATTGAAGGGGGTCTCTGGGAGGAGTTGGGGTACAAAAGGGAAACAGGAATATGATTTAATTCTATTTACTTAAAATATGTTTTTAAATGTTAACAAATTCAAACAAATTAAAATCATGTATCTTTTCTAAACATAACACAATAAAACTTAAATCAATAATAATAATAGTAGTAGTAATAATAATAATAATAATAATAATAATAATAATTTGATTCTACCTAGTATTAGGGATGATGTGGGTCAACGGAGATTCTTAAATACTGATTTGTAAGAATAAAAATTGGTATATCCAACTGGAATATAAATTGACTTTCTCTTTTAAATTTGAACTTCCTAGTACCCAAGATAGAAACATTTTTTTTTTAAGTATATGAACAAGGGCTGGAGAGATGGCTCAGCGGTTAAGAGGAGTGGTTGCTCTCCGGAGGCAGGGTTGAATTTCTAACACCCAAAAGGCAGCCCCCAATCATCTGGAACTCTGCTTCTTGGGGATCCCACAGCCTCTTCAGGCCTATACTGACACTAGCACACATGCTAAGCACAGACACACATGCAGATACAACACTCATACACATAAATAAAAATAAGTGAATCCAAAAATAAATGTAAAACACTTTAAAATGCATAAACAAAACGAGACTGCTCAATATTAAAAGAGATTAAATGGCATGAGCAGTCCCCAATATTCCAAAGAACCACGCAAGCTCCCAACCACAGAGTGCACGTTTGTGAGAGAACGAAAGCAGCTGTGATTGCCAGGATCTAGAGTTCACTAAATCACTGAGGACTATTCCGGCGATGCTAAAGGTGGTGCTCTTTGCACAGCATTCCAAAATGCTCCAAGCATTTTTAGTGACAGACTAGAAATCAGGAGTGAAAAAAACCAGAGTTGCTCAGGTGGGGACAGGAAGACCCCATTCCAAAAGCCTGGCCTCTCTTCTCATAGCAATCTCTACAGATATCCCATGGGGTTCCTAAAGCTGGAGCCCACACTGAACACAAAAGCCCCTCGTGAGTAAAAGTTTCAGACCTGCACAGCCACAATTGACATTGTATGGTAGCAAGCATCCCATAACGTCTGCGCGACTGGATGATGAGGAAATGCCTACTTGATGTTATTAGAGAATTCCAGAAGGCGCCCAACTGTAATGTGAAGTGAATGGAGTGGGTTTGAAAGGTTACTCAGAAGCCTTGGGGATGTGGATACCTTCCTGATTCACACCCAGGCTGCACCAGCAGTCCGGAGGGAGACTGAACCTTGATGCCGGTTATTCACACTGTTTTCTGTGAGATCTAAGAAAAATGTTTATGCCTTTCCCTAATACTGTGCAAAGGCCACTTAACCTCACTTTCAGCCTTCTCCACAGTCAAAAGGAAGTACAAACAAAAACAAGGGAAGGAACAGCTAATGCCTTAAACTCGCCCTGGGAGGAGTAGGAAACACTGTCCTCTGTTTAGAGTTTGGCAATCTCTAAGGTAGAAACTATCCATCTATCCCCTTATTGTCTTGAGCTTCAATCTAACCACAATAAAAAAAAAATAAACTCAACAACATTAGCATATTATTAATAGCAAAATTAAGTAGTAAGGACCAGAGCTGTACTTTTTCTGTTCCTGCCTTCAGTGTCTCCATCTGTAAAGAGGGGAGAATATCATCTTATCAGGATTAAATGAAACATATATAAGACAGAATGAAGCTTCTATTACAATAAATGCTTGTTGGTATGTGATAGCTGCAATATGGTGTAGAATATAGAACCTAATATATTTGTAAACAGCTTCCTAATAGAAATTCCCACAGGAGAAAAATGAAAGAGTCATTTGGACATTAGTAAATCACTTTAAATAAATATTCCTCAACCACAGCTCTGTTGGTATTTTGGATTGTTTTTCTAGATCACTTGAAGAGTCTTGTCCATCTTAGGATATTTCCAGCACTCCCAGCTAGATATTAGAAATTTATTCTGAGTCATGACAAACCATGAAATGAAGAAAAGGGGATTCCTAAGGTTGCCCAGCCAGCTTAGCCTACTTGATGAGTTCCAGGTTAGTAGGAGACCCTGTGTGAAAAATAAACAAGATGTTCAGCTCCTGATGAACAACACACAAACGCCTTCTGTGGCCTCCACACACGAGTTCACAAGAGAATACACATTTGCGCACATGCAATTATCCCTCTAATATGAACGCATATACCTACACATACACAAACATTAAAGTTAAAGAATATAAACAAAAAAGCAAAATAGAAACTGACAAAACTTTTATACAATGCATATATCTAACAAAGGTTAGCATAAAGGTTTTAAATCCAGAAAACATTTTTTTTAAAGATTTATTTATTTATTATATGTAAGTGCACTGTAGCTGTCTTCAGACACACCAGAAGAGGGCGTCAGATCTCATTACGGGTGGTTGTGAGCCACCATGTGGTTGCTGGGATTTGAACTCATGACCTTCTGAAGAGCAGTCGGTGCTCTTCCCCACTGAGCCATCTCACCAGCCCCCCAGAAAACATTTTTAAAAATTTAATTTTAAAACTTTTCCAAAGACTTAAGCAATATTCCATAAAAGCGATTATTTAAATGGCCACTGATCACAATAATCATCAAAGAAATGGCACACAAAATCACTGAATGATAACCACCATACTCAAAGGGCAGTATTTTTAATCAGTGCTAAATATGGGATATCTCCCTTTGGTTTGTTGTCTCAGAGACCTCCTCTCAGTGCCCCTGGAACTTGATAGTAAGACATTATTGATGACTATACTACACACTTTGGTCACAGGATATGAAGAAATCAAAGTAATAAAGACCTGGAAGCTTCCTCCTTGCTGACTGCTTTCCAGTTATGAACACAGATTCAGATACAGAGGAAACAATGCAGACGTTCTTGGAGTGGTCCTAATCTTTCCCAGTTGTGAACTTTGCAAGCTACAATTACAAGCAGTCTGGCAAGGTATGCCCACTGGTGTAATAGTGGCACAAATGCTAGAGTTTGTATATGATTAACCCAGGGAGTGGCACTATTAGGAGGTGTGGTCTTGCTGGAATAGGTGTGTCACTGTGGGCATGGGCTTAAGACCCTCATCCTAACTGCCTGGAAGCCAGTCTTCCACTAGCAGCCTACAGATGAAGTTGTAGAACTCTCAGCTCCTCCTGAACCACTCTGGCCTGGTGATGGCCATGTTCCTGCCTTGATGATAATGGATTGAACCTCTGAACCTCTAAGCCAGCCCCAATTAAATGTTGTCCTTATAAGAGTTGCCTAGGTCATGGTATCTGTTCACAGTACCTAACTAAGAGAGGTAGTAACCAAATCTTTCCTAATTGGACTTAAGGTAACTCATACCTTATACTATAAACCATGTTGGAAAAGTCATAGTCTCTGAAGGATAACTTTCTACTATTACATTGTTTAATGGGATTATTATCAAACTGCATTCTAAATACTTATCTTTATATCCGTAGATTTGTACAGCTCTCAACCCTAATCAATAAGCCTCTTCATGCAATGGGACAATGGGTAGTTCATACCAAAAAAATCTCAACTGAACTGACCAAAGCATAGAAAATAAGTGACTTTGTGCTCATCCCCTAAAGGGACATCTAGGTTACAATCACCCACCCTCAAGCTCAGGGACCATCACTGAAGAAGGGGCATAAATATTGAAAAATCCAGATGATAAGGAGGACTATTATAAAAATAGGGATATAGCTGATCCACTGAGCACAGAAAGGAAACAATAATTCAAAGGAGAGAAAAGAGTCTTAAAAGAATACGATTGGTTTCATGAGGGAATTGCAATTGATTTCATGATTTCATTTGACATTTTATCTGTAGAACCCAGAGCAGACTGCAATGATAAAAATATGATGGTTTTAAAACTAAGATATAATTCTAGACATTTGTAAACTTCATAGAATACTAGATTAAAGAGTGAAGAACCTTTCAGAATCTAGAGAAAATGATGAGCAGGAATTGCGAAAACTCTCAATGCAATCAATAGAGGAGAACCAATATCCATCTGTTAGTAACTCTAGGAAGAAAACAGTGCGGAACTGACGTGGGCAATTATCGGGACGGCAGAGCGAGGCTACCCAAAGCTTAAATAAACCAGTATGCCCTCATACTGATGATTCCATTTGTTGCTAAGCTGAAAAAAAAAAAGAATCAAAACACATGCCTATAAATTTCAGAACACTAAGATTCTGAAGAAGATCCAAGAGCTTCCAAGGAGATTACATTTATCTCCAAAAGAAGGAAGGCTAAATTGGTTTCGGACGTTTCGTGAGCAGGGCTAGAGGCTAGGAAACATCGGAGCAATGCCATCAAAATTCTGAGTGGAAATTATTTTGCACCTCAAATTCTAGCCATCGGTTAGGAATAAAAGCTAACTTAGAGTCAAGTCTAGACATCCAGGGCTTTAAAAACATTTGTTCTGTTCATAAGGGATTACTCTACAGGTGTACCCAAGTGACAGCGATAAAAGCTGAACCTGAGAGCCAGAGGTCACCTGCCTAGTATGTGACAGAAACCAATGAAAAAGGGTTTTCTTCTGCTCACAATCTGAGGGCACAGTGGATCCCTCAGAGGGATGTGAGGCAGCTGATCACACTGCAATCTACAGTCAGGAGGCACAGAGTGATGAATGGTGGCGTTCAGCTTGCTTTTTCCTCTTTATTCAGCCTGGAACTTCTTTCCAGGGAATAGGAACAGTATGGCCCACATTTTTGGTGGGGGTGGAGGTGGGGGAAGAGGTCTTCCCATGTCAATTACCATATTCTAGATAATCCCTCACATTTGTGGCCAGAGAATTTTTTTCTCTGCTAATTCTAAATCCTCACAAGTTGATGATCAAAATTAATTATTATGAGATTTAAGAAAATGTAGATCCATTTTCCCATGACTTATTGAGTTGAGAGACATCAAAGGGTCTCAAAATCATGCTAGCTATGTCTGTTTCTCTTGTTTTTCTTCACTAGAACCAGATAGAAGGAACTTATTGCTGAAGATAACATATACTTTGGAATTCAGGGCACAGAGAAATGTTCTTAGAACTAAGTTGGGAGCTCCCTGCCTAACAACAAATGTTCATGGTACTAGAAAGTGCTACCCAAGCTGCTACAGGAGAAACATCAAGGCCCTACTCAGTTATATACTTTGTGTGTTGTGATACCAACTTGACAGGCAAAATATGCCCACCAATGCAAGAGTATTTTAGTATTCCGGATTTGAGGCCTACCCAATAGGAGGGAAATAGATGCTTGCTATTGTAAAACTAATCAAAAGCCTAT
>JADRCC010560845.1:169-11459 GCA_019843855.1 Hylomyscus alleni
GGTTGCAGTTTCTGCCAGCACTTTCAAGATGTAGGAAGGCGAGGGAGTCACTGTTTACACACCTTCCATGTCCTGTCAGGGATGCTATTTGATGCTGTCCTTAGCTATCTGTCTCCCACTAGGCTTTCAGCTAAAGAAATATTATAAATGCATTCCTCCTTGAGAGATTTCTAAACATGATCTATATTTGTAGTCAGTGTGTGTTTATCAGTCTTATTCCCTCTCAGTAGTGGGGCCTTGGAAAGCTTCAATCATGACCCCTGTGAAGGCTCTCTAATCTCCTCTTCTAATCTTCTATCCTTTTGCCCATAAGGTCTGTTTTATAAACGCAGGGACAAAGAGTGTTTCCTTCACTCATGCAGTCAGTAGCAAACAAGTTGTTATTTCATCATTGGTAAAACTATTGATGATGAAAGAGCTACTAGTGCTCCCATGGGGCTGTCTGTGATGGGTGGCAGGTGATGAGAAGGGTGGAGTAGGCAGAGGACAGTCTTTGACTCAGAGCCTGAAGATGTATTATTCCTGGCTCAAGGAAGAACAAAAACCTATGCGCTTGATACAGTAAATATATCAAAATACATAATTACGTTCTTACTGATAGAAATAGGTTATGACCTTGAAAGTATGAGAAGGGAGAGCCTTAAACTAACCCAATACTGCAATAAGCATTTTAAGAAGGCAAACCTATTCATAAATGCTGCATTAAAAACCTGATGGCCTTTTAGCAGGAGAGAAAAAAACACCCAATTTCTCTGACATCCTCTGTTGGCATGACAACAGAGAGACAAGGCACCCCTAGGCTGGATAAAGAACCAGATGCTGGCAGCTCAGCAGCTCTCCTTCTGAGATCCCAGGAGAGAGTTCCAGAGTGTACACAGCTCTGTGGGTGGCTCCCTGGAGGCCCTCCATCCCTGCTGTGTGCTTCCTTAGCAAGGCACAGTCAGCCCTGGCTCCACCAGGATGCTCTCCTGCAGGCAGATTTCCTTCACACTCACCCACTGTGACAGCTACCCTGGGTGTCCATCACAAAGTACCAGACCCTGGATGCCTGAGACAACAGAAGTATATTGTCTCACAGTTCTGAAGGTCAGAGTCTAAAGTCAAATGACAGCAGATTGCTTCCTTTCTAGGGCTGTGAGAAGGATTTGTTTCAGGCTCCTAGGCTCTTCTTTGGTTTGTAGATAACTAATTTCTTGTTAGATCTTTACATGGCTTCAATTTTTGTCTGTCTCTGTACCAAATTTTCTCCCTTCTTATAAGAACATTATCCATGCTGGACTTTAAGGCCCATTGTAGCCTTAGATTAGAATTTTAATCTTCTGGGCACAGTTCGACCCAGGATAACTGTCAGGTCACAGCTGGAAGATGTTTTCCTTATACTCCCCCACCACCACCATTTTTATTGGGTGTTATGGGTACACCTGAAACAAAAACAGAGTCTGGATTCATTTTTCTAAATACCTGATTACATATAGAGGTTGGTGAGATAGGACAGGAACAGAAACACTGACACATTTCTTTCCCCTTTGATCTTGTAAAGAAAAACACTAAGCAGATTTTTGCAAAAAAATAATCTGCAGGGTTCAAGATGGCCTTGGCTGTACAAGACAGGTAGGCTCATCCCACTTGGATGAGTCTGAGCCACAAGGCAAGATCTGCAAAGGATTCGACTCAGAGAAAGAGCAAGTGGAATGTTGGTATTATGGAATCATCACTCATAGCCTTCCCATTTCCACTTTTGTACCTCAAGAGGCTTCTAAAAGAGAAAGAATCATAGACTGAGGCATCTTGAGACCATGAGCCACAGATATAAGTCATCCCAGGCTCAGGTAACCCACCCAGCCTGAATCAATGTCCCCTCTGCTATTTGCTGTCAGTGTGACCTTAGGTAACTTAAGGAGCTTTGCTTTCCCTGTTGTTAAATAGTGAGAAATAGCCATGACTTTCATGTTTGTGGTGAGGACTACAAATTTTACAATGTAAAATGTATTGATGATACCACTTAATAGACACTTAGTGTATTGCCCATGGATTTACTGTTTATAAAAATATGGACTGACCAATGCCCTCAGAGCTCCCAGGGACTCAACCACCAACCAAGGAGTATACATGGTGGGACTGATTGTTCTGGCAGCATGTGTATAGTAGAGGATTGCAAAGTCGGTCATCAATGGGAGGAGAGGCCCTTGGCCCTGTAAAGGTTCTGTGCCCCAGTGTAGGGGAATGACAGGGCTGATAAGTGGGAGAGGGTGGGGTGGCAGGCATGGGGAGGGGGGAGGCAACAGGGGTTTGTTCTTGTTGTTTTCGTTTGTTCATTAAAAAGAAAAAATAACTTAATAAAAAATAAAGGGAATACAATGCAAAAAAAATTCACTAAGAGTGTTATCTCATGGTAGAAGGGTACTTTAGTTTAGTGGTTTACAACTTTGACTATACTTAAGAATCACTGTAAAGTTTTAGCAATCTAAATGCCTAGGATATTAAATAGGAATATCTAGAAGACTCTAATATGAGGTCTATGTTGAGAGTTACTAATCTGGATTAAGTATCACACATGCAAACTATACTGTGACTAATAAAGTGTCTACTCAAGTCACCCAAGCTTCCAAAGACGTGTAAATAAATACATAGGCATGCATATATACATATGCACCTACATAAATACATACACTTATAGAAGGAATGTTTCAATGGAATTTCAAGCTGTTTAAATCTCTTTTAGAATGAAACTGAAAGACAAATACCTTTTCTCATACTCAGGATATATTCACTTTGGCTGCCTAGCAATGTTCAGATTTTAGAAATTAGGAAGCTTCATGTGAAAATGGTTAGTGAGTTTATGTAAATTACCTTATATACTGGTATCAAGTAAATACACTAGTGAATTAGGGAGTTCCAGTACTTTCCAAGCCTTAACTCTCTAACAGTCAGAAGCCTGAATATCTTTTATTTCTGTTCAGGCTTAGTCAATACATTTTCTTTCTGCCTGAACTTCTGTTCTAATCCCAAGGTAGCCTAGGAACCTGGTCCTAAATTAATCTTCTAAATTATATATTTATGCTATATAATATATTGTATATTATATGCCCTTCTATATTATATACTTATATAAGATCACTAAGAGTTATCTTATAGAAACATTAACAGTATCAATGGGCAGTACACTAAATGTCTATTAAGTGGTATCATTAATATTCTTTACATTGTAACTCACTTTTTCTGAAATCATTCATAGCCACTTTTAACAATATGAACTTGCATAAAGAAATAAGAGTATGAATCAAGAAATGAATGCAATATTCTCATATCCTGGGAATCATATCAGTGTATGTTTACCAAGCAACTCATATATGGAAAACAGCAATGGATGGTCAAATGAATAGAGTCAAGATTTAGGTTCAATTGGAGATCTCTTCAGTATCTTCTCCATAGCATACCTCAGCCCTGAGCCTCTTCAGAACTATCCACTCATTCTGATAGGGGATACTCAGTAATTCTGACTCACCTTAAATAGACTATGGAACTGGTCATATGGTAAGATCAGAAGACCATGTTATAGACGTTCCATCTGCAGATACTTACCCACTGTTCTGACAAGGGTTGATAGCCCCTATAAGAATTTCTTTGAGATAGAGATCGAAGTCCCAAGCAAACATGGAAACATATTTCCTGGGTGGAGTTACCACTGACACACCACCACTGCTTGATTCTTTGAATGAGCTAATATATTGAGTTATTAATTGGTCAACTATTAAAATTGCAAAAGTAAGTAGAAAACACAGCCAAGGAGGATATCAGATGTGATGGTGCAGTGCAGTAAGCTTGGAACTGTGTTCTACTATCCACTGATAACAATGAACTTGAGCAAGAAGTTGCATCAGGCACTGTTAGAAGGCATGTGGTTTGTGTGCACTTTACATGTCAGTCTTGGACAGGCAGAACACTAATGAACAAACTATTTGTCTAGAAAATGCAACAGCAAAAGGGGTGTTCAACCAAAAGAGGTTTAGATGTTTTCCATTGTTGAGAAGCCTTCCAACACTACTTATGTCACGACTAAGTTTTCAACTTGGAATAAACAGCCTGCTCTCCAAGGTGCTTGCTAGCTTCTCTGCCTTCCATTCTTAGAAACTACATTTCTTACTTCAGCAATACAGATCTTTCCCCTGATCTTTGCCTCTTTTCTGCTTACTGGACTTTAGTTCATTCTTGAAGACATAGTTTGGAAATTATTTACTTCAGAGAATTCTTTCCTGAGTCTTGGTCTGGGTTGGGGGAGAGCTTCCTCCAATAAATCCTGACATCTGTCTCCCATTGTTACAGCTGTGAGTAGTTAGGTGTCTCCTTCCCCTCTTAGTCTATGAAGTTTCTTTTAAAAGGATTATTATGTATTAATCTTTGCCCTATAGCTTAAAAAAGATAACTAGATGGTTGGGCATGGTGGTATATGCCCATAATCTCAACACCTAGGAGGCTGAGGTAGGCTTGCTGCCAGGTTTTATAAAGTCTTAGTGATATGTGAGTTTGAAACCAGCCTAGGATACAAGGTAAAACTCTATCTCAAAAATAAATGAAAGAAAAGCTGATGATGGATAAAGGATTAGATAGATGGACAGATGAAAGAGGAAGAATGCACGGCTGAATTACAAACATTTTTAAATTCCCCTGTGGTACCCATTAACTTGGTCAACCCATGGTGTCAAAATGTGGGTAGGACAGAATGAGAATAACTTGTATTAACAATTGCATCCTGGAGTTATTAAAAGTGCTTTGTTGTTCTGGTGTTGCATATCTGCAGTCATGGAAGCAGAGAAGTAATGGTCTTACGCAAGTTTTGTTTCTCTTACATGGCAAGTTGAAATAAGATGACTAAGGTGCTGAGATTAAGTTCAGTACACTGACCCTTCCTCTGGAACTATACAAAGGTTATACTAAAGGATTTTTAAGGGTATAAGAAGATGATAAGGAGATGGCAAATGGAGACAATAAGCAATGCCAACAAATTTTTGCAAGGCAGGCAAGGAAAACACTGGTAGCAACCAAGAACTAGAACTAAAGACGTTGAGATTGAGCATGTAGGAAGAAGACCAAGCCAATTTAGCTTCAGATTCTTATACAGGCTTGGGAGTTGTGGCGTTTTTTTGTTAGGGATATAGGTTGGGAAAGCTGAGAAAGAGTGATTATTTTTCTAAACACAATCTAGAGCAACACATTCTCTACTTGTCCTTTACAGACAGATGGAAACCCTTAATATACTCTTGAAAACAATAGCATTTCCTCTCAAATGAAGCTGAATTAAAGTAACTCTGGATTTAGGGAATTACTTCCAGGGTAAGGGAAGCTCTAGATTGAATCTCAAAATAATTATGCAAAAGTCTGAAGGCGGAACTATAGAGCTTACTCTATTTTTGTCCATATTGGTAATCAAAGTATGGTGGTTTAAATAGGTACAGCCCCCATAGATTCATGTATTTGAATGTGTGGCCCATAGAGAGGGGCACTATTAGGAGGCATGTAGGTTGTAGGTTGGACTAGGTGTAGCCTTGTTGGAGGAAGCATATCACTGTGGGGGCAGACTTTGAAGTCCCCTATGCTCAAACTATGCCCAGTGTGGTACATGGTCTCTTCCTGCTGCCTTTGGATCAAGATCTAGAACTCTTGGCTCCTCCAGCCCCATGTCTGCCTGCATGCTTCCATGCTTTCCAGCGTGATGCTAATGGACTGAACCTCTGAAACTGTAAGCAAGTTAATTAAAAGTTTTCTTTTAAAAGAAGTGTCATGGTCATGGTGTCTCTTCTTTGCAATGAAACTCTAACACACAGAACTTAGATAGTCGAGTTTGTGCCCCATTCTACCTAAATGGAATTTAGTTACATGTTACACATTTAATTATTAGTTGACAGGCTCTCATGAGCTCACAAAAGATGTGCTTACCTGCACAAAGTCAGATGAGCTTGATTTCTAGGCCCCTTTCTTTGACGAGGAACTACGGCAGTTGATAGCTCCAGGGTGAGAGACAATCAGACTCTTTGGAGACTCTTTCCTCTGGTAGGATAGGTGGCCCACACCTGTATACATAGAGATAACAGGAAGCAGAGACAGATGGACCTCTGTGCATTCAAGGCCAACCTAGTCTACATAGTGAGTTCCAGAACAGGCAGGGCTATGCAAAGAGATCCTGAGGGACAAAAAGAGACAGATATTATTTTACTTGGAGAAAGCCACACTAGGTGATGGAAAGATCAAAGGGAAAGAAGGTATTGCTTTGGAAGAGAAGATAACATATTTATATTTTTTGTTACATCTGCATTATAAAAACTTCAGATAAAATACAGGTTATTATTAATAATAATACCTAACAACACATGGAAGGAGATGTAGAGAATAAAAATTGAATGCATGACACACCATTGTGGGAGAGAGTATGCATTTTAAATAACTTTTCACTTTGTTCTTAAACTATGTGAGTTTATTTTTTCAAATATTTATAATAATGATTCATATAAGTATATCCTAAAAGGGTTTTTTTTTTAAAAAAAAAAAAAGACTTAAGGTGGAAAGTAGGCAAAAGGCAGAAAAATTAGAGAATTATCTGGGGTTGGGTGACTAATGTACTGTAGAATAATACAATGAAGGAATCATCAGAGATTTAGGCATTGGAGGTAATGACAGCAGGAGACACGGTGGGAGTATAAAGAGAGGTGTAAGAAGTGTTCTGGAGGTAAGTGCATTGGTAAGGACAAAAGAGAGCACACGTCACACACCTCAGCATTAGGGATCTTCAAAATGCTGTGAAATGCACTCAGTCTCAGGAGATGATAAAACACTAATAAGTCAAAACTGAGGTTAAAAAAAAAAATGAACTGAAATGAGAAGGGTGCGGAAGTCCTCAACTTCGAAGCTAGATCCAGAAGAGAATGGAATGTGCTTTTCAAATACTGAGTGAAATTTAAATTCTACCCTACGCTTGAGTATGAGTGTCCATTATCATATAATATGAAAGGAGGAGGTTTCCATTTACATATAACCATCGAAGATATTTATTCCCTTTGTATTATTTCTTAGAAAGTTGCTTAAAGTTGTTTTCCATAAAGGAAAGGAATGAACAAAAACTCATGGCAAGAATGTAAAGTCCAAAAGGTAAGGCTCGCATAAGAAACAAGGCAAAGGACAGATTTAGAATCATGGTGGAAAGAAGGCTCAGAATAGAGCTTAGTCAACAACCAGTATAGAGTGGCAGATTCTAGGGAGGATGCCTGTAAGAAAAAAAATAGCAATAAAGCAAAAAACAGCCATAAGGAATTATATTCTTTTTAGTTACTAAAAAATTAGATAAAATATTTACTAAAAATTAGATAAAATAATATTATTTTAATATAAATTTAGATAAAAATTAGATATAAAATTTACTACATATATTATATATACATGCACACATATATACACACATATACATATATGTGCATATACATATATATGTGTATATATATATATACACATATATACATACACACACACTATATATATATATATATATATATATATATATATATATATATATTATCCCTAAGGATACAATAGTGGCACTTACACCTTGGCTGAACCCAATAGCTGTCTAATTGGACTTAAAACCTGCTCAACAGGAAGGAAGTCATGCCTGGTACTGGAAACCTAGCCAACTACATGGGGCTACTGATGTCATGGATTTAGAGGAAAACCTACAAATGCCACATTACTAACCCAGCATAATTTCTAACTGAATTTTAACTTCTTATCCTCATACTCATAGATAAATGTAGCTATCATTCATAAACATGCTTATCTTTGGAACAGACAAGAGATAATTATGGAAAACCACAATTTGTCAATTAGTGCAAAGAGCAACTGACCATGAGTTGCCCAATCTCAACAGATGCTTCTACAACACAACTTCTATGTAAAAGGCTCAGGAAACATCACAGGAGCGGTGGAAATATTGTCAGAGCCAGAAGACTAAAAAGTCTGCTGTCAAAATGTCTCTCCTAGAAGTGACAAAAATGTTCTATCCATGATACCAAAATAATATGGCTGCCTAAACAAGATCTGATCAATGACAACACCACTTGACATGCTAACACAGAAGAAGGAAGTCTCATTAGTCCCTACCCCTGGACAAAGAACTACAAATAGCTACAGAATACTCTGGGTGGGAGACTTAATCTACCCTAGAGATTAACCCCCTCATTAGTTATCCAGTGCCAAGTGGTCAGCTCTAACATCACACATATAAGCAATACTAAAGCAGGGTCAGTGGGTAGTATTAATATATCTATAAATTTATTTGTACATGCAACAAAAACCACTAAGAAAAGAGGTCATGAATTTGAGGGGGAGTAGAAGGGCATGGGACAAGTGAGAGGGAAGGCAGGCAAGGGGGAATTGATGTCATTATATTTAAAATAAATGATCTAAAAATAAAAGAACAACCACAAAAAGAAAAGTATAGCTTTTGTGATATACTTAACAATAATGAGAGGAAATGAAGCTGAAAGTAAAGCAGCTAATCAGGAAGCAATGATTAATTCTATGGAATTAGAAAATCCAGGTGAGTCAGCGCATTGACAATCCTGTATGGGCCCAGTTGTAATGTTTACTAATATGCCTGCTGTGGTGTCTACTAATATACCTACTGTAGAGTTTACTAATATACCAGCTGTGGGGTCTATTAATATACCAGCTGTGGTGTCTACTAATATACCAGCTGTGGTGTCTACTGATATAACAGCTGTGGTTTCTACTAATATACCCACTGTAGTGTCTACTAATATACTAGTTATAATATCTACATTAGCACAGCAGTATAAGGCCTGAATGTTGGTACAGGTACAATCTGGATATAAACAGTACTATAACTTAAACCCTTACCTTCCCACAAAGGCTGATGTATTGAAGATAAGGTCCTACACCTGAACTTCTTTTGGGAACTTCTGAAACCGTTTGGATTTGGAGTCTACTTGAAGGAATTTACTTTAGCAGGGTCATGCCCTTGACAAAGTACTGACACCTTGACCCCCTTTCTGTCAGTCTCTCCTTTTTGTCTCCTTGTTTCTGTGAGATAAACAGGCTTCCTCTGGCTTATACTACCGCCATGTCACACTGTCTTTATGTGGGCTCAAAGTCAATGAAGCCACCCAACCATGAACTAGATCCTTTTAAAATGAAGCCAGTGTTTCAGCCTAGTAACAAGAGCTAGCAAATGTATTTGGTATGAGTTTGTAAACTTGTGCAGAGGAATGATTGGCAGATTATTTTCTATGGTAGGAAGTCAGTTGCCAAAAGTTTAAAAGTTGAGGGACAGCAGTAGAAACCAGGTGTTGTGGCTCACATATAAATTTTAGTACCCAACATGACTATGGGAGTTATACGTGGGGAGGCAGGCAGCCTGGGCTACACTGTAAGAACCTGTTTCAAAAAAAGAAACAAAAAAAAAAGAAAGGAAAGGGCAATATAATATTTATCTAGTAAACTGATATGACTACATTTTAGATTATATAGAGAGATTATTGATGTGGTTAAAAAATCAGTTTTAAAATATGAAGCAAATTATGTACAAGGAATTTTGATGCTAAATAACAATATTTGGGCATGATCATGTAGAAATCTAAACCTAATTACACATTTGAGAAGCGTTTGCAGATTGGCCCCCATCTTCTGCCACTTCCTGTATGTTTCCTGGAGTTTGATTATTAACTGCCATTTGAGTTCCAGGGTAATTTCGGTGGTCAGTTAGAGCTTTGTTTGTTAGAATATAGTTCAGCTACCACTACAGTGAATGTGCTACAAAGCCAGAGTATTGAGTGGGGGCAATGCTTACTCAAAGGTCAGAGGATATTTTTACTCCTCATAAAATACTCCTTTGTCAGCCATGCTGTACCAGTATGTTCTAATGGGATGTTTAGCCAAATAGCCAAGAGTTATTTATAGGTTAATGACTGTCCCATACTGATGGAAACTGGATGTAAGTCATTGCCAAGAATGAGCAAGTTCAGTAAATAGGGGCAACATGTCCACATCTCTGCTCTGTCCTTCAGCTCTACCAACAGAAATCAGATGGACAGTTTAAAATGGCCTTTTACAGTGCTTGGGAGATGAATTTGATCATTAGACAAGTCAATGATTTAAAAAAAATAATACGAAAAAAAGGAATATGGTGAAAAACTAGATTCATTATCATTAAAATCAGAAACCATGCAATAATATCCACTTAGACCAGGAAAGACTCAAAAGGAAAGGAAATGGAAAATAGATAAGATATAGACTAGGAAAGAAGAAAGAAAATTATTGGTCAACAGATGGCAGGAAAAGAATGCAGGGGACATGGTTCAATTAATAGAGTGTTCAGTCCTTTTAAAAGTCAGTGATGAGCTGGGTATAGGAGAACCCAACTTTAATCTCAGCATTTAGGATAGAGAGGCAGGTGATCTCTGTGAGTCTGAGGCCATCCTGAGCTACAGAGGTAAAACCCCTCTCAAATCAAATTTAAAAAAATAACCACACCTGGGCGATCCATGCCTACAGTCTCAGTGCTGGGAGGCAGTGACTGGAGGGTCCCTGGGTTTGCTGCCTGGCCAGTTCAGCGGACTTGGTGAGCTCCGGTTTCAGTGAGAGAGGTCATCTCAAAAGTAAGATGGAGAGGTTAGCGCCTTTGCTAAGAGTCTTAAGAAGTCAGCGCCATGGCTGAAGACATCACTACTACGATCAAGAACTACAAGACTGCTCCCTCTGACAGCTGCGTCCTAAACAAGAATGAGAGCAGAAACTGTTGGCAGAACTAGCTGGACTTTCACCACTGTGAGAAGGCAAAGCACAAAGACAGACGTAGTCTGTCTGTGAGCAGTACCTGCGCACATCCACACTCCATATCCTGGGTCTCAGCCTGGAGTGACCTCAGGGTAGAAGGCACACTTCCTGAAAAGATCTGACCTGCTTCTCTTCCACCTCTCCTCTGCCTTCTGTCCTTCTCCCCAAATAATAAAGGGAGACACCAGTGTGATGGCTAGTCTTGCTTGTTTGTCTTAACTACATCTGGAATTAACTAAAACCCCAAAATGGAGGGCACACCTGTGATGAATTTCTGCTTAATTCGAAGTGGGAAGCTCTACCTCTAATCCAATGTTTGAGGTAGCAAGACACACCTTTAATCTAGATCTTTAATCCAGATCTAAGATGGGTCATGACTTCTGCTGAAAGCCTATATAAAGACATGGAAAAAGGAGGGTTCTTTGCTTGCTCTAGTCTTGCTAGCACATCC
>JADRCC010560855.1:0-12878 GCA_019843855.1 Hylomyscus alleni
AAGTGAATCTAAATATGGATAAACATATTCGTGTGTCCAGACTCTTCAGTAGAGATGTATACTCATGAAACCAGGGGCACAATCAAAAGCAAATTAATTCTACTGTCCTGAAGGTTTTGCTCAGACACTGCAATTAATGCCTGCCTGCTTCACAATCACAGAAAATGGTTGTTTGCTTATTTGCCACACTTTTTTATCAGCTTGTTGCAAAGTCTTTTTTTTCCTTAATTGTCCATTCAAATATTTTATTCATCCTGTTTTCTCCTTTGTAATCATTTTACAATTACTCTCTATTAGTCTAGATATAAGTCTCTGGTCAGGTACAGAATTTAACATATTATTTATTAAGTCATACTTATTAATCTTTTCTAACAACTTTGTCATATCTGACTAAAGAAAGTCCATTTTTGAAACACTGAGATTAGTTAAGCCTATGCTCAGTGTATTTGCCCAAACCTACAGATGCCTAACAGGCAGGTTAGGATAAAAAATGCTGTGTGTGAGTTTCTTAGTGAGCTTCATGGTATTAGATATAATTTTCATGACCTTTACGTTAAAATAATAATCTTGATTTGATATTTTATAATTATAGAAAATAGTCATTTCAATGTGTCTTTCCTATTATGATATATTGTTCTTTATGAACAGTAATATGTTTGAGGGTTTTTTGTTTTGTTTTGTTTGTTTGTTTGTTTGTTTTTTTGAGACAGAGTTTCTCTGTATAGCCCTGGCTGTTCTGGAACTCACTCTGTAGACTGGGTAGGCATCGAACTCAGAAATCCAACTACCTCTGCCTCCCAAGTGCTGAGATTAAAGGTGTGCACCACCACTGCCCGGCATGTTTGAAGTTTTTATTTCAACATTAATATTATTTCTGAAATTATTTTATAATTATATTTCTCCATCATCTATCATTCCTCCAAACCTCTGATAAATACATACCACTCTCTTTCAAATTAATACCTCCTTTTCATTAATTGTTATTGTATGTATTTTTGTATAAAGATATATATCCCAAAATATAGCTTGCTCTTGTCTTTACCTGTCATCGAGGAAACTTCTCTTTGAAACAGATGGTAACCACTTCAGAAAACACAACAAATCAAAATGCAGAGCTGTAGATTCCAGCCTCAATGAACACTTCTACAAAACAGTCCCATACCCATTGTGGAAGAGATTGTAAAATATGGAGGATCAGAAAGTTTGCTATGAAACTGTGTCTCCGAGTAATATCAGAAGCTCAAGATTCAAGGTCTCACCAATATGTCAATTACTAAGTATACTAAGTAATCAGAATTTAAATACCCAATAGGTAGGTGTTGGGGCCCAGTGAGTTGCACTGATTCATATTTTAGCTATAACTTATATTATTATCTCATGTCCATCTTTAGGTTTTAACTTTAATATGGTCCCTGATGATGCTTTAAGTTACTACATATCACTGTAAATACTTCTTTCCACAATATTTGTAACAACTATGCATTCCCTCCTTTGCAATGCATTCAAACCAAATAAAAAAGAAAGAGAAAGAACCATGCCATATTATGCACTTGGCAAGGTTCAAATGTCTCAAAATTGCACCACCTTCAACTAGTGGCTTCTAGATATAAAATTTAGATTGATTTGGAAAATTAGCATATGTAATCATAGGTAATAAGTACTACATTAAAGAATTTCTTCTCCAGTTTGATTTTTGTTTTTATAATGTTTTCCCCCCCACAGGTGTTGATCTTTGTCTATGCCAAACATGTATTGGCAAAATTTCTTGTAGATCAAGTTATTTTGTTTTGTTTTGTTTTGTTTTTAGTATCCTTTTTACTTTGCCATTCATCACAGGAATTAATGTCCTCTCTTTCCTGACTCCAGGTTCCATCAACTCATGCATGAAAATGAGGTCAGCTCTATCTATGCTTACTACTTCTATTGGCTCTGGCTCATTGAATGAATCATGCTGTACTCAGTGAAGTTGAGCCTTCTCTCATCTGAGCATGTATAATGATCTTAATGAATGTTATGAGAACATTGTATGAACTCTTCTCTTAGTCTGTATATACCCAAAATATTTTTTAACTCTGATTGCTTTGTTTTACCTGACTCACCATTAGAGATAATTTTTTCGATTGAATTCAACTTAGCTGAAACTTTAAAATGTCCATCCCAGACCATTCATGTGGAAAGAACAGTGGATAACTGCTCACACACTGTTGTCTTCTTTAAAATGAGAGACATTTATTGATTTAAAATCATGAGATTGAAATTATGAATTTTTAAAGAATGAATAGGCATTTTATTGTTCTAAGTTTTATATCACTGAAATACGGAAAGAAGTACCAGTACTCACATACCTGCACCTGCCCCAAGAGAAGACTGAAGTCTTGAGTACAGTAGAATATGAAGCAATGACCTAGAGACTTCTGGCTATGCATTTCTTCAAAGGGAAAGACTGTATCTGATCTTTCCAACAGAATTTTCAGGAACCAGCAACTACATCCTATTTACTTGGTCTGAGAGTAATTATAGTAATTAATGTGAGGTATCTGAGTTCTGTTTTCTCATTGACATGAATCCCTTTGGCTGTGGTCACTGCTCATAAAATTCTGTTACTTAAATTTTACAGAGACCACTTCAAATTTTGTTGTTCCTAAGCTTCCTTCTAGTTTTACAGGTCTTTTTTTGTTTAAGGTTTTAGTTATCTAAGTTAATGGTTTAGAAGTAATTTAGTTTTTCTATTTTATTTTTTAACATTTTGTATCTATTTGAACATGATTGTGGAATTTAGGTAGTTTTTAATATATTACAGCAGGTTAAAATAATTAGTGTGATATATTTTAAATAAAATCTTGAATGTTCTCTGTGAATTTAAAAATTATTGAAATTTACAAAAGCAACTGTAGAAATAGTTCTGTTTCTACCAATGATTTTCATTCATTGACTTTTTCAAATTTAATATATTAGTCTCTTTCTAGTTAAAATTGTCTATTAAGTAAGTTTATACAATGATTATGAAGACATATTTCTTACTGAAGAAGTACAATCTGACCTAAAGGGATTACAGTATATAGAGTACTAGTATCCTGCAATGTGTCATACAAAAGACATTGGGGCTGATTTTGTTAGCTAAGCACTGAAAAGTGGTAACAGCATTAGGATAACAAAGATAAGTCCTGAAATACCATTCATTGAGTCGTATTTTCAAATTACATGGAAGGAGTGATGAAAATGATTTTTTTTGCCACTTGTTAAAATAAGATTAATAAAGATACTTTTCAGTACATGCACTTGAAGTCAGGTCACCTATTTGAATTACCCACTTTTATATCATGTATCTCCACAGCAGTTTATTATAGAGTTCTGAATAAGCCAAAGTTCTTTACAAAGGCTAGATATTGCTTATTAAATTATAGTGAATCCTGCTTAGAAAGACAAGGGAGGGCATAGTATGCCCTTCGCTTTCATTATTTTTCCTCTTCTGTTCCTTGCCAGTTTGATTCTTGCTTTGCTCTAAGTTCTTAGCTGCCAATTCCTAGAATCGAAGCAGAAGGCTACAGCCAGGGGAACTTATCTGACTCTTCCTTTTTGAAGTTAGCCTTGGCTTTACATAAGCATAACTTCTGATAGAGTTATTAAAGAGCTAGGAAACTTAATGTATATAAGCTCTGTCTGTTGAGGTTATTGCCGTAAGAATAGTGATGGTGAATGCTGAAACTGAGGTCGTGTGCATGCTAAGGCAGCACTCTAACACTGATATGCATAGCCCAACCAGAAAGCAGTATTGTTTGTATTATTTTGTTGAAAGTTATGTGAAGCATAAATGGTACCTCAAAACAAAACAAAACAAAATAACAACAAAAGCCTAATCACCAAGAAAATGAGCTACACAATCATAAAACTGGCTATGGAAGACAATGGAAAGTTTGCAAATGAAGGAATACAAAGGGTTACTAAAAAGGGTTTCAACATCTTTAGTTAACAGGAGAGTACAGATTGAAACTGTTTTATGATTCCATCTCACTCCAGAAAAGAGAGTACTTACACATTGTTGTTGAGAGTGTAAACTAGTGCAGCCACATCAGAACTCAGTCTGGACATTTCTAAAGCAGAGGAAAATCTTTCTTTCTTTTTTTTTTTTTTTTTTAAATATTTATTTATTTATATGTAAGTACACTGTAGCTGTCCTCAAACTCCAGAAGAGGGCGTCAGATCTCGTTATGGATGGTTATAAACCACCACGTGGTTGCTGGGATTTAGAACTCAGGACCTTCCAAAGAGCAGTCGGTGCTCTTAACCATTGAGCCATCTCTCCAGCCCCAGGAAAATCTTTCTAATACATAATCATTTGCTATATGATCTGTTATACTACTCCTAGGCATGTTATCCTAAGACTATATCTTATTGTAGAGATTTTCTTTCACATCTAATTCACACAGTCTCAATTCATAATTTAGGAAATCAACATAGTTGTCCATCAACAATAGGATAATGAAAATGTAGCATAGATACAATTCACAATTACTCAGCTGTAGAGAAAAAAAAAACAAATTTTGAAGATTTGTGTTTGCTCCTAACCTAACACTCAGTGTAGAGCTGTGTTACCTTTCAAATTGCCAAGAATAAGAGACCATGAGTTCTCAACCTTCATTGGCACAATCATATCAATTTTAACCTGGCAAGGTTGAGGGCACAACACAGAGAGACATAGAAAGAAATTAAGAGCCAGAGGATGGGAAGAAAGCCTAAGGAATCCTGTCTTTTGGACATAAGATGGCTATCATATCACCTGCACAACATCTATGCAACATTAAGTGACCTAAAATTCCCTGATTGTCATTGTGGCTGGGGTAAAGCCCAGGAGCACTCAACTCTACACAGCTATAATGTTTCTATGCAAGAGCATACCAACTGATTATCCAATACCAAATATTCAGCTTTGAGAATGCACATACAAGTGATATTATACAGACTGATCAGCTTGTAGTTAAGTATTTAGGGATATGTATGATTACATATACATACATACATATATATATATAACAATATATAAATATATATATATATATTATATATAACAATATAAAGGAAGTTGTGAATTTGAAAGGGAACAAAGAAAAATATATGGAAGGGTTTGGAGGGAGGAAAGTGGAAGGAGGGAATGATCTAATTATAGTGCAAAATATTAAAGGAAATAATTAAAGAAACTTCCCGTTTGGATTGGAGAGAGTCTGCTAATTCTTCACTCACACCTAGGAAACTATAGTACATTGATGGCTTTTGGAGAGTGGAGAGTGAGTTTTCTGTGAGGATGTGGATACTGGTAGGTTCTCCATATTCCAGGGAATGAATCCATACCCATGTACACTTGGATGACACTGACTGGACTCAGTGGATTAAAAATAAATAATCTCTGTATCTTGTGTGGTTAAGTACGATCTCTTTGTCTTTGGCTCTACCTATCTGCTGTCATGCTATTTAAAGCACTATGCACTCTTTCTCCAAATAGTATCAAAAAATAAACTCCTTTGAAGGTGCAATCTTGGAGAGATAATGAGAATTAGAAAAGATGCAGAAGTTAGAATCTTCGTGACTGATACTGACTTTATAATTGAAGGTAGAGAGATCAGATGTACATATGTGTAGGAAGAATGGCAGGCCTCATTGACAAAGTGGTGGCCACTTCCCCATAATCGTACGGGGGCTATGTAGCAGCAGAGACAACTTCCACATGAGGAGCTTATTGAAGACTACCTGACGGCCTAAATATTGGTGACAGAGACAATGCCAGCCAATCAGCAACTGCCACTTGGAAGACTTGCTTACTTGGGACCAATGGAACATGAGTGGAGGGTGCAAAGGGCACTCTCTACAGCATTCTCACCTGCTCTCAGAGTCCAAGCTGCTGATTTCATGCCACCTCATCCCCATTACCCAAGGGCGAGTACCATCCAATGGTGGGCAGTCCAGGATATAGAGCATCACATATGGGTACTCCCTGTCTCTTGTATTCTCTACCATTTTGAGACTCTACCAAAGTAAATCATCACCAGATGTAGCCAACTGGCCTGAGACCTCCACAGATGATCCTAGTTAGTCATTTTATTAGACTTTTTAGTCTGTAGAATATGTTTTGGGAACATAAATGACCACCTATAGATTTTATATTTTACATAGAAAATATAACTCTAATATTTAATTTTGTTATTATTCTAAAGTGAGAGAGAAAGAAAGAATGAATTAAAGAAAGAAGGAAAGGAAGAAAGAAGAAATAAAAATTGATTCAAATATTTGTAGATTTCATAACACAAGTTCTTCCAGAGATGTTAGTTTCTACCTTTTCCTATGAGACACTAGTAGAGACTTGGGGAGAGATCTGAATGATCAGCTCATAATAGTCAGGACAATTTACAGTTGTTGCTTGTTTGTATTTCCTTGTCCTGTATATTTCACTGATATGTTGTGATTTCATAATGTTACTTTCTGGATCTCACATCCTAAAGTTTATGTGTGGACATGTGCTTCTATTTTACTTGAGATAATAAATTATTTTTGTCACAACAGAATTCAAACAATAGTTAAACATAGCTAGTGTGTAAATTCATCTTGGGGCATATCGGGAGTCTGTGTCCCTAACTAGCAGGGTTAAGGTGTAGTGGTCCAAAAGGGTGAGTTTTGCTTAATGTGACATATATGATTATTTCTCCTTTCCTTTGCTGATTTTCTACACCTCTACAAGTGTTTTCTTTTATAAACTTATAAAACTATTTGCATTGAATATTTTCTATATGAAGAAACATGAGGGTTTATCTTTCTGTTATCTTCGATTATTTTTTAGATAAAATTACCTTGGATAGTGGTTTTGCTCTGAAAGTAATTTTTTTGTATGCTTCTTATAAACTTGAATGTTTCTATGGTTTTAGAAGTTTATTTTCAATACATGGCTCCATTGTTTAGTAACAAGTATGTGTTCACCAAGATATTGAAAACCAATCTGCTAGAATAAAAACCACATATACTGTGCCTTGTATAAAAAAGCAAAGCCACCTACCTAGCTTTTTTTCTTATCTATAATGAGGATTGCCCTCTCTATAAGAGATGACATGACGCAAAAAGAAATAGAAACAAAGATGCAAGGGGGAATACACATGAGGAAATGTTCAACTCCACACTCCCCTGGTGATGTGTGATGTACATTTTTGTGTTCACCTATGATAAAGCAATGACACCTATATTATTTCTTAAGCATGCTGACAAATCCCATAGGAAGTAGTTGCAAAAAATTATAGGTTTACTTTAGCCTCTGAGAACAATTTTGAGCATTGTGCTAGTATTAAGATAGTTTATGCATTTATACATGTACCCTAATGCCACTGTAGATCTTTTGAGTTCAAAAGCTGAGTTTAGTGGTACTTAACGAAAAACCTTTTCCTATACACTAGCAAAAATACAACAAGTATATATTGATTCATTCAAAACTGAGTCTTGAACTAGAACATGCTAGTCATCGAGTGATTTTTCCCTGTCAGCTGACAGCACAGCGTAAGTAATTGTGTGGATCCCAAGTTGGACCGGTCCCTGGCTAGCCATTTCTTAAGACTCTGCTCCATTTTCCCCCCTTTCACTTGTTTTAGGCAGGAACAATGGTGGTTCAAAATTTTGTAGGTGGGTCAGCACCCCCTTGACTGTATAGAAAATGATAAAACACAGATTTTAGTGTCTAACAAAAATGCAAAATTCCTAATTTTAAAATTAATACGAGAGAGCTTTGAGATTCAGGCTAGGCATACTATATGCATGAAGAATCCCATGCTGAGTTAATTTCTCAAGTTTGTTTTCTTTTCCAGTTGTCTTATTCAAGATTACTTTTTTCTTTGATGTTCATTTTAAATCTGGTTTTATGCAATTACTGTCCAGATAATTCACAATGTAATACGTGTTCAATTATTATTATTTTTTTGTCAAGAGACAGGTTTCTTTCCAACCAATTTGCTTCAAATTTATTTATTTTTTTCCCTATTTGCTTCTGTCTTCCTTATGGCTATAGAAATGTGAAAAGGTCACAGTTTATGCCCCGTTTTCCCCTTCCATCTCTCTTTTTCCAAAATTTCATTTCTTTGAAATCATTTTACAGGACATTTATGTCCTGGAAAATGAGACAGACTGTGTTAAGCGCTGTTCATTACTACTGTATTCTTCTGTTTTACCATTGTAAGATGTACCGAATGCCATGTTCTATTGTGGATGTGTCAACACAAAGTGAAATAGCAGTTTAAGGCCTCTGTTCATTTCCTTTCTATTATCCTACAAAGTATTCCGTATTTTGAAATACTTTCAATTCATGAAAGAAAATTAAAAGCCTGGATCATTTTTTTTTTTTTTTTTAAAATAAAACAGTAACTTTTCATTTAACCCTCTTTTCTATTAAAAAAAAAAAAAAAACCCTAAGCCTAAAAACAAGTTTTATGGTTCTATGTGTTAAGGACCAAAACCACTGTGATACAATACCAGCTATTATCTTGGGAAATTAGCTCAACAGCCTTCAAAGGCTTCCTTCCAAGTGTTCTGAATTCCTTTCTTTGAATTCTGAATAGAATTTCTTTGGCTGCGCAGGTATATGAATCACAGAGGGTATATTTTTTTTCAATCAGAAACGATCCTGGACACCTCCAGTGCTTCTTTCTCTCTCCACCTCTGTGTTTGAGTGTGAATAGCTATAGAAATTGGGACCACAAGTTTTTGAGACAAAGAAAACTACCTGTCTCTTCTTTTGGAGTCTTGCCAAGGCCCCTAAAGAAACTGTTTATGCAAGCAATGTGTAGTCCACTGGGTAATGTGTTTAGGGAATAATCATAGCAAGGAGAATCTTATTAACAATGTGACTAATCCTGTAGATGTAGTATGTGGCCAACAGAAAACAGAAAGTAAGTTTCAAACATGGCCATTTGAAATACATTCTAGGCTCCTCATGTGCTAAATGAGTCTAATGGAATCACAGCTGTGTTCATTACTGCTGTTAAAACTATCTTAGCTTTAGATGAAAAGAAACACAAGATTTGATTAGGAATTTCGGTTTGAGTGATAAAATAAACCTTTAATACAGAAAAATATGAAAAAATAAATATATCTTTCATATTATGGTCATACTCTGTCAGGATAGGAAATGAATGGCTGCAAATCCTCTGAAACTCTTGGTGGAGCTGCATAACATCTGTTGACTCAATCTGGCCTTCTAATAATACCTGGCTGTAATTTTGGTCAAGATGAAGATATTCTGTCAATCTCTGTTTTCTAAGCCAAAAGATCACTCAAGGTGGAAATAGCTGTTGGATGAACTAGTGTAAAAGACTTTCAGTTTGAGTAACCATAAATTCACAGTGATCACTTGCTGAGATAGACAGTGCTTTGGAGAGACTTGGTAATTTGTGCAGCAGTCAGGTGTAATTTGTGCAGCAGTCCTACATCTGTATGTGTGTGCAATCCTATGCTCATGTACACACATAAGTACTCACACTGTTGGATTATTTATTTTTGAAATAAAACCAGTCTATTTACTCAAATCTATGTTTTCTAGTAGCAGCTTCTGGGAGCTTCTGCTACCCATAATGCCTCCTGATTTACTTTCTCATTTTTCATTTAATCTTTAAAAAAAGCATTATGTTTTTAAATCAAAGCCTTATTAGGTTGTTTCTTTGCATAGAATCTTCCACAGATTTACATTTTTGATACATATTACAAAATATTACAAAACCAGGAACTGGGTCTATTGAGATAGCACAGTAAATAAGAGTGCTTGTCCTAAGCTTAACAACCTGAGTGTTGTCATCAGATACCACCATGGAAGGAGAGAATGCACTTACAGTATACTCTTCCCACCATGCATATATCATGTGTGTACCCGACTCACAAATATATTAAACACATCCCATCAAACCCACCAGTATCATAGAGTGATAATGGTGTTAAATGATTTGGCCATTGATATTTTTTCTTGACCACAGTGTCTGCTATGCCATTCTGTACCTCTTCAGGTTTTAAAAAAATTAAATTAAAACTGAACTCTTTTCCATTTATTTGCCTTACACTAATTCCTGTCTGTTCAAAACACTAGTTATTATCTTACTTAATTTGATATAAGTGCTCTTTATCACACATACAGTGGTATCCAAAATTTTTGATATCACCTGTTACATAATAGAAAACTCAAATCCGGTGTCAATACCTGGGCCAAAAATCTGTGTTTGGCTAGGTTACAGACACTAGAAGGGAACATAATATGAGAACTCTGCAAAATTGATATGATATTTAACTGTTCTTAAGCTATTTTTTTTACATCTACAGATTGGTGCATTTCTCAGCCCTTCTCAGTGAAACTTCTTTTTTTTTTTTTTTTTTGTAGTTGATGGTGATTAAGATTAATACAGAGATCCTTAAATAATCAACATGCAGAGAATAAGAGATAATGGAATTCTCCCTTCAAAATAGGATATTTATTATACACCCTTGCCATAAAGTATCATGAAGCATCATAGAAGAGTTAGAGAAAAGATTGTAAGACATGAGGCTGTAAAGATATATACTGAACGTGTACTTTATAGACAGAAGATCCTTTGCATACATGAACTCAAGAGACAGACTGACTGTGTAAGACCTGCACTAGATCAAGCTAACTCAAATTATAACAGATAAGAAAGAGAGAACCACCCTTATTTCTACTATATTTTAATATTAAAAAGTGAATCACTTAGAAGCATCCAGAGTGTATATTTTTGAAATGTTTTATAGGCACATATGCTTATATTTATGTATCATTATGTTTTTTCAAATCATCTTTATGTGTCAATTATAATTATTATTTTGTTATTCTTCTCCTTGAGAGTGGTAGAATATAGGAATACATTAAATAAGCTTGCAGCTTAAATGGATTCTGCTATGGCAAGTACGTTTCAGGGATCACTAATCTTTTACTTAAGTGAGAGCAGTACTTGACCGAATCTGAAAGGCTGCCTGACAAATCCTCAAAGCCTCTCAGTAGATGCAGCATATGTGCCATACGTAGCATCATTTCTGTTTGATTGCAAGGAAATATGAAGGAAAGGCTCCAGTAGAGAATAGTTATCAATATTATTTATTTTTAAGACAATGTCTCATTATGTTGTTGAGACTGGTCTCAGCCTTACTATATAGTCTTGGCCTCAAACTTTTTCTTTAGCATCCCAAGGGATAGTTATATGCATCTCTGGCTGATTTCTTCTCTTAATCATACCAACTCTTAGTTTACACTTAACCAACTTAAACTCAATGATCTGAAGAAGCAACAATTTTGTTAACCCTGAACGTTTGTTATCATGATTTTTTGTGGAGTCCAGTAAGAGTGGCTTGCATTTGTGTCATAATGAATGGGATATCAAATGCTGTGTGTGTTGATAGCTGCTGGAAATGCATAAAGAATTCTGCAGCATTGGTTTTGGTGAACCAATAAGTATCCTAGTCCTACTATTCACCTGTGTACTCTGAAAGAAACATTCAAATCATTTTTCAAATCATTTTATGCTTGGACAGGAAGATTAAAAGTACTTATGTAATCAAATACCCTTCTCCATATAATTGCCCCTCCCTCTACAGGTTGTCATAGGGTCATATCAGGAAAGCAGGATTTCCTATACAGGTCTATTGGTTTTCTTCTGAGGGAACATTCAGACAAACCAAGGTAGACCTTGAATAGCCTCTTCCAACCTTGGAGTAGTACATTACTTTTGCCTCTCTCTACTGTACACATAAGAACAGCCCATACTCTGGGGAAACAGTGTGGATACCAAGTTATTTTATTTAGAAAAGGGAAGCTTGGTAGATTATCTACTACACTGCTGATAGCTTTGTGTCATTATTCTTGTCACTTAATATATTTTTATGCACACTTTCACTTATGTACTCTTTGGGACACCAAAATATATTGCCACCTTGATATCATTCTTGAAAATAAAAATCAGTGTGTTTAAGGTACTTGTTTGGGGAAAGTTACATTAACATTGTAAAAAACTGGTGGAACTAACTATTATGTGCTCTCCTGAGAGTTCTGCTCCTTAGATTTAAATATTTACTACTATAAAACAAATATTAATATTTAATATTCTACAGCATGATTATAAAGTTTAGAATTCTTACCAAATCAAGAAAAGCTACAGCAGTAGAGTTTCAAATTATTCTCTCAGTTATTAAAATACTATCTTACTATTGAATATACCAAGTGCAGTGTTTTCCACAAATCTTTATTCTTTGTATTCCCATTGAGTTTCAGAATAAAAATAGTGAAGATAATTTTCTCATGTTTCTTTGTTTATAAAACTACTTCCTGAAAGAGACACAACTATTCAAGTGCATGAGTACCTCATTACAGCCCTGCTAGATGTACAAATGATGAATTTAACTGATGAAAATTTATGCAGACTATCAGAAAGGGTAGAGATTTAATATTACCTGATCTATCACAGTTTTTGTTTTTCTTCCCTTTGAGCAGTAAATTGAAGTTTAGGCTATGCTTGCATAATATAAAGGCACTGTTTTAAAGTATTGAAGAAGACAATCTCCATAGTATTTGTTTTTTTTACTGTGAACCAAGCAAAGACACATAAATCACATATCACTGCGTAGATGAACTCAAAACAACTGTATAACTATTCACTGAGTGCCTACTACTTATTAGGAAAAATATCAAACCCTGGAGCTCTGAAAGTATATGGCATATAATATATTTTATTTTCCAGTAGAGAATTGGAGATAGATGTGCAAACAAATATGTAGAACACATTGCACTATGTCCTCTTTGGGAGCTAGGTAGAGGAGTGAGGAGCTTCTTCTTCTTCTTCTTCTTCTTCTTCTTCTTCTTCTTC
>JADRCC010560861.1:0-15130 GCA_019843855.1 Hylomyscus alleni
TCAGTAAAGTGGTAGGGTATCAAATCAACAAAGAAAACTCTATTGAATTTGTATATATCTTACTAACAATAAGTATTTCAAAGAAAGGATTTTGAGGACAATTTTACATATAATATCCTCATAAAAACAAAATAGTATGTGAATGATTCATGATATAGAATACAAACATTTCCTACAAAATCAAAGAAGATATTAATTGTGAGTCAGTTTGAGGAAAGACAACACATTCATGCCAACTAGTAGAGTTGATGATATTAAGATGCACAAGTTTCCTGCTTCGATTTGAACCTGGGTTATACTTTCTTCAATTCATTTGTACTAGGAAGGACTCTATGGGAAGTTGGTAGATCATGGGACATGACTCCAAAGACAATTAATACTTATCTAGTAAGAGTATGCTAGATTTTTCTACTCGCATTATTTCACTCAAGCCTGGCTGCTGTGAAGTACAACTTCAAGTCTGCTACCTGCTGTAAGTAGCTTATTCCTTTCCTGCTTCTTTTTCTTCTTTGATCCAATCAAAGCTCCCTCCACAGAATGTTGACACCATTATGATTGTTTTATCTAGCCCCCACTATCACCCAAATCATTCTGTTCAGTTATCTGGGCTCACACGTTTTGTTCTCTTAACATAAAATAGAGTTAGACATTATCCAAATTTATCCAAGACATTACCAAATTTAAAGAAATTCTTGTGGAATTTTTAATGATTTAAGAGAGGAAAAAACTCATCTTAAATTTCTTAAAATCTTAGAAGATTCCTCAGAGTCAAAACAACACCAAAATAGACTAATTTGGAGTCATCATGCTTAGTAATTTCAGAATTCATAGCAAATTTATGGTAACCTCAAAATGTAGTAGCAACTTTAAACCAAACAGCCCAATGGATTTTAATGCAGAACTAGAGTAACCTTTTCATGTATATGCAAATAATTTTAACATGTATGTTAAAAAATGTTCAATGGGGAGAATTGAGCAACTGCAACATATAATGCTGAGAAATCATGATGATTTTGGACTCTTACCTAATAGAAAGTACAGAAATACACTTTAAATCGATTAAACACTAAAATGTAAAGACTTCAAGTATAAAGTTTTAACCAATATCTGATTTGCTATAAGGCCCACTCTACAAGATGAAAACCACTCCCAACATTGCTTGGGTGAACAACCTGAGACTAGATAGCCTCCTGTGGTAAAACCAATAACTATTGGTCTAAAAATGTGTAGTAATAAAATCATTTCTAGTGGCATTTTTTTTCAGCCATCATCAGAGAAGATTCATCTTGCAGGGGGGACATACACAAAGACACAATAGAGACTGAGAGACCTTGGAACACTTAGCCATAAAGGGAATGTCTCCAAAACCCTCCTCTTATGGTTCAGAGAACACTAAAGGGGAGGAGGCAGAAAGAATGTAAGAGCCAAAGAGAATAGAGGGCACCAAGAAAACAAGACTCTCTCTAGTGGCATTATCAAGATTCATATGCACTCTCAGAAACGGAGGCAGCATGCACATACCTGCACAAGTCTGCATCAGGCCCTCTGTATATATATATCTTTATTTAACAACCTGAGACTATATATCCTTCTATATTAAAATATAATATATATATTATATATATATATAAAGCTATAATATATATATTATATATATAGAAAGCTATAATATATATATTATATATATATATATTATAGCTTTCCCTTGAGTGTTTTTATGGGATTCCTGAGTATATTAATGAGTGAGTCTCTGGATCTTTCGCCTTTCTCTTGGACTATTTTCATTTTGTTTGTTTTGTTTTCTCAAATACCAAATTATATTATTATATCACATTATTATCCTTAGACACCTGTGTGTTTTCTGAGAGACACGAAGGGAGTGGATCCAGATAAGTGGAGAGGTAGGAAGGAACTGTGATGAATAGAGGGAGGGAAAACATCTAAATCACAGAAATAAATCTATATTCAATAAAAGAAATCCACAAAGTAAAAGAAAAATGAATACATAAAAATAATTCATCTAATAATATTTAAGATTCAGAACATATAGAGAATTCTAAAAAGATTTCAAAAAGACCACAAGAATAATTAATATTTAAATATAGACAAAAGGTACAAATAGTCTAATTTAACTGAATAATTGAAAAGGCATTGAACAACCCCTATTTCTAGAGGTATATGATGCATAACAAGATACTTACTTCTTCACTCATTTATGATATATGATTAATTAAAAATATGATAAATGATAGATGATAGATAGATGATAGATACATCTTTGAATATAGTAAATTGTCTAATTATCTAATTGCACATGAATGGAAAATAAATTGTGAATATGAGTGTATGTGACATTTTACCATATTCAACTTAGTGTCATTAGTCTCTAAAATTAAGGAATTTTTAAATATAATACAATACATATAAAATGTAGTAATTTATGCTAAATGTAATACACCAATCAGAAAAAGAATAGTTCCATGTAATTCTGTCTGTAGAAGATACTGACTGTAGTACAATTAGAAAAGGAAGGTAGAACTGTTTATTAGTGAGTAAGAAGTGGAATGTAATATTTGGTTTAATAAGCCTAAGTTTTAATTTTTCTGGATAAATTAACTCTGACTCTCATAAGTATAAATTATTGATATGTACACTATAAAACATATCTGATAACGAAGTTTGTCGTGTGTGTTTTCACAACAAAGAGTAAAGCTAAACTAAAAAGATGCTGGTATGCTTTAATTTTGTGTTTGTATCTAACATCTCAATTGACCCTCATAGGGTTCATTCACAAACCACAGTGAGAAATCCTAGGGACTTCAAGTGGTGACTCCAGGTACCTAGGGATCCTATCTATATCTTACTCCTCAGAACCTTGGGTCAAAGGCTTGAAAAAATTTAATTATCAGATTACTACCATGTGTTAGAGATGGCTTACAACTTCTCTCTGTCTCTGTCTCTCTTTCTTTCTCTGTCTCTCTCTGTCCCTGTCCCCACCACTCTCTCTCTGTCTCTCTCTGTCTCTCTCTTCTCTCTTCTTTCTCTCTCTGTCTCCCTCTCATACATATTATTTGACCTATCTCTTAGGGTTTGCTTATATTTGACACAGTTGTTCACATGACACATCTCAAAAAACAATATGGAAATACAAGTCCACCCTCCAATCACATGCTGCATTGTTTCATGTGACCTTGAAGGAATTTAAAAGTGGAGTGCAGTGGGAAAGAAACAGCCGGCCATTCTGAGTTTATCACGAAGCTATCGTACAAAAACTAGAAAGGAGTTGGGGAAGTGAAAGGAAAGTGTTGAAGGGAATAATCAAGTGTAGTGAATAGTTGCAATTACAAATTAGGTAATTGGCCATGGAAGCATTTGCTTTAATTTGAACATTCTGCCATGAATTCTGAATTCACGGCTGTCTATTTGTGTCTGTGCTTCCTTACTTCTTGTTTCTTCATTACTTTAAGAAATAATTATCTTCAGCTGGAAATAAAATATTCTGTGTGGCACATCACATAGATGCAGATCCATGCTACATCACTGTTCAATAACAACCCTTTGTGTTGTGATCATCATATATCTTACAAAGTCTAAAAATGGGAGGGAAAAATGGAAATCCTGGCAAAGGGGCTGATGATTCTGGAAATGAAGGGATACACCTGAAAACTGGAAGCAGGAAATCTGCAGTGTTGGATTGGTCCACGGCAGCTGTATTTTAGAGTGATTCCTTCAAAACCAAATGAAAATAAAAATGAGTTTTAGCAAATAAAACTAAGAGAAGAAAGTGTGCTGGAAGTGTTAAAAGATACTAAAACAATGACTCTCTATTCATAATTATAGTATAAAATCCCCTTAAGATTTCAAGTAAAATCATGAGTAAAGTATGTTTCTCTCACAATCCTGTGCTCTAGAAAAGGATTTTCCAACCAATTTGAGTCAGAGTATGTTGGAAATCCTGGTGCCCCAATATCTTCTAAACCTGAACCAACTCAGTGGTCAGGATATTTGGGGCAACTATAATCAATATGATAAACTTAATAGTTTCTTTATGGCGAGTCACTGTTTAACAGATATAAAATGTTCTGGAAATGCTATTTAGAGTAATCATAAGACTTCAATGACTTACAGGAAGATTACAGAACTTCAATACACCCACTAAAACATAAGCTAAAAATGTGCAGAAACAAAAATGAGTATTAGGTCACTGTAATTTATTTAATATTGTGTTTTCACAAGTTTCTTTTTCTTTATAAATGATACAATAATATAAGCAATCTTAATAAAAGTACTAGCCTATGTACAATCATTTTAATACTACTTTGATTAAAGTGAGGGAGTATAGGGAACTTTGGACATTAAAAAATTTATCTACTTTCTATTTTTTCATCTTAGTCTAGACTCTGGAAAAATACATAAAGAAAAAAGAGTGTAAGAAGGAGTTGCCAATGGATAATTCTTACAACGCCGACATCCCTCTGCTGCATTTAGAGACTCTGTTCAATATTTAACTCCCACCCGTGTTGATATTATTCATCTTGATCAAGCATGCAAAGGCAAACAGGCAAGAAAGTGCTGCCTACTGTCTCATCCTCATCTGAAACAGTTTATTCAAAGAGGCAGAGTGCATTGCTTGAAGAAATTGTAAAATTTCTTTCTAAAATTACCCATTCTGACATTTGTTATTATTACATGAATTGTATAGTTAATAGACATATTTAAAAAATATAATATAATACCCCCAAATTTCCAGCATTAAGAAAGCAAATTAGGATAGTTAAAATTTTAGGATTATTACAACAGTTAATAAGCAAGGATAAATAGACATAAGGTAAGACAATGATAAATGCCTTATTAGGAAGAACACTTTCTGTAACAGATGGTCTTTGAGCATGCAAATTATGTGAAAAACAGCCAATACCAATTACATTTATAATAAAATTTCATGTAAGGCAGAAATACCCTATATTTCAATTAGGGATTTAATTGCCCACAATTTTTGTTTACCAATCACTGAATAAATATAAAGTAAGCATTTTGAAATATCTATGCCTAAATACATGTTCTTTGTTCAAAAAAATGTATTGACTTCTTATTTTTCTTCTAATAATCAAAATGTTCTCTCTGTGCTTCATAAGCATCCTAAGGCCAGGATGAGGGCTCAGACAGTAACAGCCTAGCCTTCGACCATGAGCTACTGAAGTAAGTGTGGCCATACATTTGTGTAATCCCAGGATTAGGGGGTGGAGACAAGTAACTCTTTAGGGTCCAGCCTAGTTGTATGTTCCAGAATAATAAAAAAAATCATTTTCAAAAATCAAGCTGGACAGCATCCAAGGAATGACACCTACAGCTGTCCTATGTCCTCCCTGTGCAGGTACACACATGAGGACACACACACACACACACATATACACACACATACACGCACATACACACACACATGCACACACTCACAAAGAGAGAGAATCTTATTTCAATAGTAGTATAAGCTTTATTTGTATGTATTTTAGTTTATACTATAATAATGAAAACCAGATGATATTAGTGTTTGTTTTTACATAATTTTATCACTATCTGGATCTTCCTATTAGATAATACATACATATAGTATATCTTATATATTATAATACTATATATTACATATTATAACATATACATTATATATTATATAGTATACTATGTGTGCTATAATAGTATACATGTTATATTATATAATATATCATATATATTAGATCTTATGTGTGTGTGTGTGTGTACGTGTAACATAGCTATGCATATCTAGATACAGAAAATGGGTGATATAATCTTAACTTAGTGTGTAAGGCCTGATTTGGGGTATTGTTCAATGAAATTTATTTTAACAGCTACTCACAAAATCATGACAAATATTCTAAAATGGTAAATTGGTCAAATTATGAGGTTTTATATTTAGATTTACCTAACACAAATTCTAAGGGCTGTTTTTTTTGTTTGGTTGGGTTTTTTTAGTTTGATAGAAAATTTCATCCTGTTCAAGTATGTTCACAGGAAATTCACCTGAAATCCTCTACTGTGAAGACAGTTCACCCTCCCCTGAAAAAAATCACTGGGGGGAGAAACAGGTCTCAGGCTCCATGTGTGTTACACAGTTGGCAGACACAGAACTTAACATGATTGTAGTTTTTAGCTGTCACCTTCCTCTGATGAGACTTTGACCCTAATATCAAGTTTAAGCAGAATTTACTGTGACCTTGTGATTGGTCTTTTCCATCATCTTACCTATTTATTAGTTGAATAATCTGTGATATTAATATAATACTGACAGGTATTTAGACATTTGAAAGATATATATAGAGAGAGTAGATAAGTAGGTATTTGGTAGATAATAAGTTTATTGATTATAGATAGATATAGGCAGATAATAGATAAGCAGGTAGATAAGTGTATATTTGTAAGTAGATAAATTATTAGGTAAATAACAGGTAAGTAGATAAATAAATGATATATATGAATAAAGTAATTAAATGGTACATATTAATATTTATAGGTAGATATAGATTTATAGATGAAAATAGATAAACAAATGACAAATATGAAGATTTATAACAGATTGATAATTGATGATACATAATAAATTAATAGATAGATTGTAGATTATAGATAAATTGACATTTTGTAAATAATAGAGGTAAGTTATAGATGATAGATAGGTGTAAAAAGTAGAAATATGATAGATATATGATAGGTAGGCTCATACTTAAAGTGTCTAAGAAAGAGCTATTGTAGAGACCATTCAGAAAGTATAAGAAAGCACAACGGCACGATTCTAGTTTACTAAATCCAATTACCTTGAAGTTGCACTCCATTCTTTTTAAACATCTAGTATAGCATCAAGAATAATGTGAAAGTCTCATTATTTCCCTCAGTGTTGACACTGACTTTTAATCATCCCAGGAAGGAAAGTAGGGAAAAAAAACAGTATGTTGAATTTTCATATTACTAGAATACTATCTAGAGAAAAGGATTGAAGGGCAAAGTGCATGTTTTGACTTCCAAAATCTATCAATGAATATGTCCAAAGTAGGAAGGGGATTTGCACAAAGTAGGGTGAGGGGTGTCTATGGCAAGAATAAAGAAGTTTTAGGGAACATGGAAGGACAAATGGACATAGCAAAGATGAGAAAGATGATGCATTGTAGAAGGATTAAAATAGCAACATGGTATAAAGTATCTGAGTCACATATCAAACTTCTCTGTGAGAAGCAGGCTTGTGATTCATCATACATCTGTTGTATGAAACACAGGACACTATGATGGCAAAAGAAAAAATATTTGCAAATAAGATAGGGACAATGATTTCTCCCACTAGGTTGAGCCACAATTTCCAAGTCATCACTCAAATGACCATTTAATTGCCTAGTTCTCGCTGTGATGTCACTTAAATAGAGCTGTCAGATACTCAGACTTCTTTATGTATGTAGAAGTAGGAGGCAGTATATAAACACATATTTATGTAATTTACACACGTAATATTGAAGCAACTAATGTGAAAGATATACAAGAAGTAAAGGGAGAGCCTAAAGGTAAGAACAAAACAGTTTATTTAAAATGTGTGCTTTCCTGAGGAAATGATAAATATCTCCCTTGATGGTGGACATTTCAAATTTATAAGTCTCATATCAGCAGGTAAATAACTGGTTTGCACATGTTACCTCTAACATGTAATGTCTGCCTCCATGCATGCATGTCTCTGAAACCTTACTTCTCAGTTCTGTCAATTGCTTAGTCATCATACCTCTAGCCCATCTCAAAGTTTTTAACCCTGAAATGTTCCTGTCCAAAGGAAGAACAGGGACAAAAAATGGAACAGAGACTGAAGGGTCAACTGGGGAATGCACTACCTGGGAATCCATCATGTCAGCAGACACCAACCCCAACACTGTTGTAGTGGTCAAGAGACACTTGCTGACAGAAGCCAAGTATTGTGGTTTCTTGGGAGTTCCAGCCAGCAACTAACCAATGCAGATGTGGATGCTTGGAGCCAATCAACAGACTGAGCTCATGGAACCTGGTAGGGGAGCTGGAGGAAGGACTAGAGGAGTGGAGGGGGGTTGCAACTCCATTGGAAGAACAACATAGACTGGCCTGATCACCCAGTTCTCCCAAAGTCTAGACCACCAACCAAGGAGTGTACCTGGAGGGATCCATGGCTCCATATTCATGTAGCAGAAGATGGCCTTGCCTGACAGCAATGGGAGGGGATGCCCTTGGACCCGGGGAGGTTTGATGCCCCAGCGTAGGGAGATGCTGGAGCAGTGGGGCAGAAGAGTGTGGGTAGGTGAGTTGAGGGGAGCACCCTCATACAAGCAAAGGGGATAGGGGAGGGCAGATGTGGGATGGAGGTTTTGGGGAGGGGTAACTGGGAAGTGAGATATTATTTGAGATATAAGTGAATGGAGTGATTAATAAAAACAAATACAAACAAACAACAAAAACTATCTTCAGTGTCTTCATGTAATTAAAAATTTGACTTTCTCTCAATGAATGTTCTGAAAATAATTCCACTGGAAAAATGAGTTGTCAGTCCAATGCAGAACTGCCCTAGTTATCAGTTAATACTAATTAAAATCTGAATCTCCCTTCATGTGAAATCTGTTACTACACTGTCTACCCTTTTTATTAGTCACCAATAACAGTCTAGTGGATGATTTGTAAGTATCTTGTCCTTCAAGGTGCTGTGAGGAGTGGAACTTTTAAGCTCAGGTCTGCTTGCAAGACTCTTCCCCTCCCCTCATTCTAACTTCAGGTACCAATACATTCCTGACATTAAAATGCCATTCACCATGAAATGATTGGATTAGCTGATGGAGCCCTTACCAAAGTTAAGCTTTTTGGACTCTCAGTCTCCATACTGTGAGTTTCAATAGTCTCATTTCCTAACAAAATTCCATTTTTCAGGTGTTTTCTAACACTAATAAATGTGAACTGTTAATAGTGCAAAACTACAGTGTAATATCAAAATCAAAGTCAGTTTAACAATTTATATTGATTGTTTCTTTACTCTCAACACCCTTAAAAAGCAGAGAAAGAACAAAGTACAGAAGCAATTTCACACCCATGTGAAACCGGATATCAATGAAGGCTGCAGATAAGCTAACAATTCTACTGGGAGGAGTCTCTTCTGGGTGTGACTTTGACCTCAGAGTATTGTTCATATTGTTTAAGTCCCCACTGCTCCTTATTAAGTTCTATTAAACACTAGGACAATGACATGTAATATTTTCTGGCGCATGAAGCACTTTCCCTTTATCTGTGAGTTCTGATTTTCTTTTCTAGACCCACACTGAGATTGGAGAAACAATGACAACAAACACTAACAGCCTTGGCAACTCCAGCAAGCCAATGTTCTCATAGCCCTGTTGTGGGAATTATTTAAAAATGAATCCACCAATCTCTCCTCATTCCTGCTTCTCTTAACCCGTCAACTCTCTGGCGCATTCCTGTTCTTGTAAGGCTACAACACTAAGTCCTGGCCGGGTCCCACCGGCTCTGTCTCACATTCCAATAACCAAATAGATCCGCCATCCCTGCCTCACAGTTTCATAACATAATACCCAGTAACCTGGTAAAAGCAAGACTCAATGCTTATAGTTATCCAATCATTAAAAACACGATTTACAAGATGCAAATACAAATAATTTCAGAACCAATTGATAACGATAAAAGCTTTATCCTAATGATTCTAATCTTATGATTTCATAACCACGGGTGGCTGGCTAAAGACAAGATGGTTCACGTCTGCTGCCATCTTGCCTTCTCCCCTTTCTCCTCCTGCCACGCTCCCTCTCTCTGCAACTCTTAGCTCTGCCTCCCTTTCCCTGTCCAATCACAAGCCTCCTGCTGCTCTAATGTGATTGGACAGGGAGAATCCTGAAATCCTGCAACATAGCCTCCTTAATGGGAGCGTAAGTTCTAACTTCAGAAAGGATATTATGGGTGGGGTGGGAAACATCTTACTTGTGGAATTTTAACTTTTCATAAGGTCCCCAGACTTAATATGCACTCTGTCACACATTCAGAAACCTAAAGCTGCATATGTCATCCCTCTGTCGACTGTATGCGAGAAGGTACTGTTTCTTTTAAAAGTCCAACAGAGCCTATGAACACAAGTATCTGTCTTTAACATTTATGATGCGATTATGAAAAGTCACTATCTTCTAGTCTTTGCTCCTTTTTCTACACAATTGACATAAAAGGTCAAGTCTACTTAAGGGGGGGGCGGGGCTCCATGAGCTATTTGAAGAACTATAAACAAAAGATATTAAACTAGGAAAATTAGATTGCTTTAATTTTATATTGTAGGAACAGGGTTTTATAGAGCAAGAATGTTAACATAGGGAGTGCAAAATACAAGGAAGTCAGAATAAAAAATGGGGCTAGTTGCAGAAATTTTTATTTTAATGTGGAATATATAACTTTAGTTAATTACTTTTTTTCATAGCAGTGACAGTGAAATGCTTTTATTTGATTTGGGGGAACAAAAACTTAACAAAAACTGAAACTACTTCTGATCCCTCCCCCTTCTCTGGCCGTCACCAGCATACTTAGGTGCTTTGCCAAGGGGAGAATCTAAACACAAGCCACATTAAGATTTCCATCCTTATAGCCACAGGCTCCTTCAAGACCTGCGGAAAAAAAAAAAAAAAAAAGAAAAGAAAAGAAAGAAAGAAAGAAAGAAAACGGGGTGGGGGAAAGATATATTTTCTGCTGTTGTATATCATTCGAATATTTTTAATTACAATAGTTATATATGAATTTTCTAGACATATTATCAGTTTGGGAAATCTGAAGGATCTGAAGGTATTCTCATTTTGGCATGTGTTTGATAGCATTAAAGAATACCTGACACATTAAAAAAAAAAAAAAAACCAACAACAATTGAATGCTGGGAAAGGTCACAAGCCAGGATGAAGAGACATTGTGATTAAAGTTTTCCCTCCAGGCAGTTAGACCTTTCTGTGTTCTCAAACTCAAATGCAAAGACACTTACCTCATGCTAGATTCCTGTTTAAGTATTCAAGAATATGGGTTGTTAGGGATCAGAATATTGTGTGTGCTTCAAAGGATTTGAAAGCTCGGGCTGTACCGAAACAGTGGGAACCAGGTCTTGCTGCTCATGACTCTCCTGTCATTTCCTTTCATTTCTGCATTTCCTTTTTGTTCATGGTTTTAAAAGTCTCATTTTAAGACATGTTATTCAGGACAAATAATTCTACAAAGCCTTCGAGGGGAACTGAGTTCTTTCAATGTCCAAAGAGAATGCTAAAAACCAATGACATTGCTACATTAACTTTAAAAGTTTTAAAGACTTAATTTTAATGGAAGCAACTTCAGTGCAATGCAGAAAACTAAGAGTTTTCTGGTCACAGCCTGTTTTTCGGTTTATTTATTTATGTATTTATTTATTTTATCATGAAATAGCATATCCTTCCTCCTCTTCCTTCTCCTCCTCTGTCCTCTCTCTCTCTCCCTCTCCCTCTCTCCATCTCCTTCCTCTCTCTTATACCCTTTCTCTCTCTCTCTCCTCTCCCCTATTCCCTACCCCTTCCCCCCTACCCTCCCTTCTCTCCTTTCTCCATTGATTTTGGACAGCACAAAAGTTTCCAAAGTCATGCACAGATTTCTCAGTGATAAAGCTCTGAGAAAAAAAGTGATAACATTCAAGGTTGCTGTCCTATCTGACTTTTAACATTGCCAAGCCCTATGGCTACAATAGAAGCCTGTCTACCTCGTGTGTAAATATTAGCTTAAACCAAGGAACAATAGCTTGACAGATCCTCTAAAAGTTAAATATACAATTTCCACATGATCCAGCAGTTCAGGTCTTAAGTATACACTCTGTTGATACAAACTCACACGCTGAGCACTAGTATTCCTGGCAACATCATGTACAATAGCTAAAATGTGGCAGCAGCCCAAGTGACCATCAGCTGATGAACAGAGAGGCAGAATATAGATTAGAAGAAATGTTTTCAAGCATGAAAATAATTAAAGTTATAATATATGCTACAACAAACATGAACTTTAAAAATAGACATGTTCCATGAAATAATCCAGATACCAAAGGAAAAATGTTGTTTGATGCCATTCATATGAGGTATCTGTTATAGATGAGACACATTCACAAGAACATAAAGTATAAATTCTTGCCAAGAGTTCTACTAAGGAAGAATAGGGAAGATACTGTTTTATAGAGTAGAGATTTTATTTGGCATGATTTTAAAAGTTCTGGAAATAAAAGGAAGTAATGGGTGTATAATACTATAAGAATAATTAATATAACTGGGTTATGCATTTAAAACAATATAATGGTAAAATTCTATGTCTATTTGTGTATATTTTATGTGTGGTTTATCCCATTCAAATACAGTATTTAAAAATCTATGAAGAAATAGTTGTTATATTCTATTCACATATGCTAATAATTATTATTACTAATTACCCTTCTAACTAAAATTTAATTTCATCTTGATGGAATTCTCAGTTTTCTTCCAGAATCCACAGAAGTAAGTAAGTTTAGCATACCACTGCAATCCAGTTCTGTTTTTCTCACCCTGTACCTTTTCACACCTTACGGAGCGCCCTATGTAGGGGCATGTATATCAAGTGATGTTTTTGGTCACTAGATACAGATATCTCATTATGGAGTTAGAGTGGTCTGTCCCCAACAAGCCAGGGCAAGATAAATTATCTTGTTAGTAAGACCCTGATTCTGTGAAAGAAATCTAAGGAACATTGTATAAAGGTGGACAAAGGCTGGTTAGGGCCAGAGTCCTTAAACTTGAATATTTCAGACCCACTTGCCCATAGCATGGCAGGTGTCAGGTATAACATTCATGGTAGGCTCAGAATGAATGCCCACATTCTTGGCTGCAGTATGGGTGCAGGTCTGTGTGCCACTTTTTCCAAGATCTAAGGGTAGGACACAGTTCTGTGTGTGACTCCCCCTCTATTTATTCAGCCTCATAGGTACCAGGAATAGAAAGCACTTTACTAGTTCAAAGCAAAAGCTAAATGTCTGATCTAGAGTTTAAACAATAAAGGTCTCCAGGCTCAACCCTGGTTGCAGGTCTTGTCTATTTTAGGAAATGACTGTGGTGTTAATCCGTGTAGAATTAACACCACCAGCCCTCCACTGTGCATAACCTTTTGACTTCCAGATTGGTTTGTTTAAACACTCTTTGTTGATGCCGCTTAGTTATTTCCTGCAAATGCTGGCAAACTATGCCGATATCCAATGCAGAAAGTCTGTCTTGGGTCCCTGAAGTGATGACTGACTTTGTTGGACAGCTGCCACATTGTGTCAATTTGCAAGCACTTCCTCTATCTAAATCCATCTTCTAATGAGCAATGGAAGTATACTTAACCTGTGTTTTTAGAGAATGTGTCCAATCACATTTTTTCTTCCTAAGGACAATTTTCAGTGTGTTCAGCTGGCAAAGCCATGGTAAGTGTTCACTTATCTCTTTGTGGTTTTAAAACTGCCAGTGGTCATTCTATAATCCATAGCAATGCTTTGTATCTGCAAAGAGAAACTAGTACAGTGCTTTGCTCTGCTCTTTAAATTCTTCCCACATACCTTGATTTTTTTCCCATTGTAAATAATAAAAAGATGAAGAATGTCATCTTTATGACCAGAAATCTTAATGACCAGAGAATAAGAAATCTTTCCTTATTCTCATGGATCAAACCAAATTACTCAGTCTGCCTTAAAAAAACATTTGACTATACAGTTACCTTTCAATAATAAGCTGTGAATATATTCTGCAATTATTTTATTAATAATTTCATTCTGCAATATTTTATTAATAATTTCATTGATATTTCATTGACTATAAAATCCATCAGCCTAAACAAATATGATAGAAATAGTCATAGTAGAAAAGGGCAGCTAGAGTGCACTAAAATCGTTAGATAAATGCACAAGGAAAACCGAAGTAGCAGACAGCTAAAAGATACATAGAACCTGCCCAATGAAAAGTTCTCACTTTAAATGGAAGAACAAATGCCACAGTTGTCAAAACTAAATGACCTTTATTTGTCATAGATCTATGATGCAATATAATGAGAAATTCACAGGATCACCTTAACCATTGCATGACTTAAGTCTAACCATAAGCAAACACCAGGCAAACCAACTTTGAGGTACATTCTACATATGAACAGACTAGGAATATTTAAATATTTCAGAATCATAAGAGGTAATGAAAGAATAAGGGATTAGGAAACAATTGATACTGTATCCAGAAATAAAAAAGAAGCATGTAAAAAAATTGAAAACTTTAAGCACACAAGAGTTGGTATAATTAATGAAAACAACAAATAGATAGACAACAGTGGTAATATTATTGATATCTTACATGACTGCACATTATAATTATGGTATACTCTTAGATTTATATTTTTACTATATTATTAAGCAAAAGTATTATTAGAATAATCATTGCTATTAGTTCTAATAGTTATAGAAATTGGAGCAGGCAGTTAATCCATTAATATGTGTTTATTTTTCTGATTTCAGTGAATAATACACTGGGGTTAAAGAAGATGCTAACATTAAATGAACCCAAATGAAGAGCAGAGCTTATGGGGAGTCATGATTACTTTTATAATTTTTCCATAGTCTAAAATTATATTAAAATAAAAAGGGGTTGTACAAAACAGAGCACATTCGGCAGACACTTCGTGTCCTTTGCCTCCTGCTTGCCTGAGGTGCAGCGTCATAGTACAAGTGGAGCCAGCAGGGCACAGAAGAAAATAACAAGAAGAGCTCTGCAAAGCCAAAGGCCTGATCCCCTCTCAACTCACACATCTGCAGGAGATGCATGAGCCTTCCTGTCCCCACACACTAGCTTCCTGTCCCCAGCTTCCTGACATATGGAACAATGTAAGAAAGACAAAGAATAAAACACAAATGAAATCTATGCTTTGAATCAGGTCACTGGAGACCATAATTCTCTACCATTCTTTGGTAGTTAAAACTTTTCATTGGAAATGATTGTTCTCTGTTTTTTACTGCATAATCTTTGAATGCCACACACTTTGCAGTTGAAGATTTTAACATTTCTTTCTCTAAAGGAATGTACTTGGA
>JADRCC010560870.1:0-16639 GCA_019843855.1 Hylomyscus alleni
TCAAGACACACCTAGCCATGCACACCTCTTGCTCTCAATGTAACCAAATATGTACATCAGGTCCGAAAGATGGAGTTGGGGGTTACTGAGCTTCTTTATTTGTTCCTCTTCCAAATGTGGCCCCATTATATATCCCCCCCCTTTCACTATGGTAAAGGATCGAGGATGAGTAGCCTAGCTTTAATAGTTATCAGGACCCAGGCTCTGACCCTAACAACCCCAAATAACAAAGAGACATTGTAAACACCGCTTCAATTTCAGGGCTCCAAAGCTGGAACGGGGTAGGCAGGGTGTGATGCGGGCAGGGTGTGATGCGGGTCTCAGAACCTTAATGGCTCATTCTCTGTAGTCAAGGGGCACACTGACTCTTGTAACATGGAGTTCTAGGTCATATCAACCTCAGCTTGTTTTCTTGAGGTCTTTACTCTCCACCGTTCAAACTGCGTCAGTGACCTAATGACCTTACCGAGGAGTGTTTTTACCACGTAGCACTTCTTTTACCGAGAAACTATTTGTCAGGAGTCCAGATTCCACGGGCTTCCCCAGAGGGGGCAGCCAGGTGGTGTGGTTTCTATTCTTCCACTTTGTTCAGATAAATCAGATACAGCCACAGAGCTCAAAATACACAGACTATCTACAGAGGAAGATCAAAACTGTGGTAACGACCCACAGCAAGGGGCTGCCTGGCAGCCTACTGGGCACTTCCCCTTCCCCAAAGTCACTTATCACTTCTAAGTTGTCCCTACCATTTGTGAGCTGTACCATTTGTGAGCTGTGCTCCTCTGCATAAGCCTGTCTGCCTATGGAGGGGGTGGGAAGTGTCTCTTCCTCTCTGAAACCTCTATGACATTGCCTGTGATGAGCCAAGTCTGGGTCTTGTGCTTCATCTGTATTTGCCCAGGGCCTGGTTTCCCAGCTGAGTACCCTAGGGGCAGATGAGAGCCTTAGGCAACTCTCTGCCCCTCTCCTCTGTCCCTAAGAAAAGTCTATCGCTGAGAAACCAGGAAGACCGATGAGAGTTCGCTGCCCTCCACGGCCAGAGAGCAGATGTGCCAGATGGCATCAGAGGAAGAGCAGAGACAGTCTGATTTCCCAGAACGTTCTGCGAGGGCACTGCAGAGGCAAGAAGGAAAACTGGACCGAGAGGCTGAGAGAGAGAGGCTCATTTGGGTACAAACGAAGAGCATAGAGTGTTTTGAAGGTAAGACACAAGCTGCTCAGACTAAAACTGGAATAAACAAGACAGAGACCAGATCCCCGAGGCTTCCTGGAAGAGAGCAGCCTAGTGATTTAATGTCCCATTAAATCTGAACTTCAGATTGGCAAATAATTATGCTCCAAACAGTGCATGAAACACTAAAGTTACTTCTTTTTCATTAATAATTTTAATAACACGTGGGGGTGTCTTTCAGTTTTTTAACCTCTTTGTGACAGGGAATGTCTGGTTTGAATCACTCAAACCTGAAAAATAGAGTTACCCCAGCTTCCCCCAGTAGCCCCTGGCTCTTGATTGCGTAATCTGAAAAGTAGTCCTGCCTGTTAACAGCAGTAAGTAAACACTCTCATTAAAAAAAAAAAAAAAAAAACAAAAAAACCAAAACAAAAACCTGGCAGAATCCCATGGATGATTTGTATATTGCTGAGAACAAGGAGCTATAAGCCAGACTAAACACTCACAAGGAGAGGGAAGGTGGACAGGAAGTCCCACCCTAGCCAAGGTATGATTGGCAACTGGCAGCTGCAGGGAGACAGTCGGTTTTCTTTAAAAGTGTAGGCCCCGTAAGTTGGCCACACTCCAAAGGAAGGCCACACATCCAAGAACAAACGGGCGGCACAAAATAGATTTGAAATAAAAACAGGTCGTACAGCTGGGTGGGGAGCGGGGGTGGATCTGGGGGAAGTTGGGTTGGGGAGGATGAATACGATTGAACAGAATTGCACAGAATTCTCAAAGATCTAATAAAAACGTTAAGAACCGTATAAAGAGCTACACAGCATGTAACTTATCCACGTCAGCTCCATCCACGAGGGCTCTCTTGTTTAAAAGAATGTGTTCAACTCTTTAAGATGCCAGACGGCCTATTTTGATCACGTGACGGCTGATCTGTGCTCACAGACGTCCTATGAACCCTTATCCCACAAAGCCTAGATGTCTCATCTCATCGCTAGTGTGTTTGGGAGCGTGCGGCTAGCCTTTTGCTGGGGCTTCCTTGCTTAGTGGACCCAGGAGAGTGGAAAGGTCTGTGAGTGAGACAGCAGCCCAGATAGTGGCGACAGGGAGGTGTGTCAGACTTCCTGCAGGGACAGAGTCCACCTGTCACACCTGCAGCACTCCACGGTGCTTTCTCTAATGACTCTGTCACTGAGAGAGCACAGAGGGGTCTTGGGTCACGTATTCCTGTCCCGTGTGGAACTCTTGGCATGAACAGTCTGGGCTATAACCTTCCCTGTGTGCATCTGCCAGCACCACCCTCCAGCCCTTCCTCCCTCCCTTTCTTCCCCCTCCCTCTCTCCCTCCCTCCCTCCCTCTCTCCCTCCCTTCCTCCCGACCAACCTCTCACTGTGGCCTTAACACTCGCTTCCAGCCTCCCCACCCCTTTGTCATGCACAGGGATCCACCCCCATAAATCACTCATGTAATTCTTCTGTTTGGTGTATGCTTCTTGGAGAATCCAAATTTGCGGCACACCAGGACCACTTTTTATGTAACGTGTTCCCTTTTTGCTGGATTCCTTTCTAAACTCAATGTACCTAGCCTCACCTTGAGCAATAATCTGCTTTTAAAAACAATTTAGTTGTGTGTGTGTGTGTGTGTGTGCCCAAGAAGCCAAAGGTGTCAGGTCCTCTGGAGTTGGAGTTCCAGGCAACTATGGACCTCTCAATGTGGGCACCGGAATGGGCACCGGAATGGGCACCGGAATGGACTCCAGGTCCTCCACCAGAGCTGTGCCTCCTCTGAACCATCGCATCATCTCCCTAGGCTGCAAAGATCTATGTTGATCTCAGATTACTTTGAGTATATGTACAATTTTTGTTTGTTTGTTTGTTTTGCTTTGTTTTTTTGAGACCAAGTCTCCCTGTTTAGTCCAGCTGTCCTGGAAGTCATTCATTAGACCAGGTTAGCTTCAAAATCTCAGGGATCCCCTTGCCTCTGCCTCCTGAGTGGTAGAGTTAAAGGCATGAGCCATCATACCTGACTGAATATGTATATAACTACCATATGCACTTGTATATATGGTATATAGCCATATACGATATATATTTGTACATTATACATAAATGTCTCATTAATACATGAATATATAATCATGCTTTAATCGTTCATATTCAAATATGGGTCACTGGAGTAATTTCCTGTGCCACCAATATGTTCGTGTAAATCATTTAGAAATTGTTGTCTATATTATATTTCTGGCAAAAGACTTCTAAATTAGTAAGTATAGGTTGAAAGAGGCCTAAAATTATCAGTTGGCATGTTCCAATGTGTTCCTGAATGCCTGGAACCAGTGTCTTGGTAAGTATCTAGAAGAAAAACTCTCTACAATAAGAAATAAACCAGAAAGTGGCTCGGGGGTGGGTCTAGCTGGAGTCTACATGAGAGTGAAGTGTACCGGGCAGTGGTGTTGGCATTGCCAACGCTCTTGCAGCGGACCGAGTAGCACAGGTTTTGAAGAAGCCACCAAGATAGGTGCTTCCAGCTGTGCGGGTCCATCCTGGCTTCTCACTTATCTCCTGGAGAAATTTGAGGCAGGTCAGGTTCTGAACATGTGTTACAGAGAGGTCTGCTCTGTGCCCATGCGAAACCTCAGCCCCGCCACCGTTTCTGTGCACGGCGCCGCCTCCACCTTTGTTGCAGACCACAGACCTCGCCCCTGCTGGCGATATGGTGGATGGACACCCTTAGTTTCTAAAATGGGGATCAAGAATCAGCTCAGAAGGTTGCATCTGGACAGGCAGGGGTGGGGACAGAACGTCCTGTCCCCACGCAGAGTGTGTGCTGAGGAAGCCAGAGCCACGACACACCACAGCCTTCTGTCACTGACCCAGGCCATTTAAAGAATGAAATTGTTGCTTGTTTGTCTCTTTTTCTCCCCCACAAAGCACCTGTGTACAGCACGGACCGGGGACTCAATCCACCCAGGAGTATATTAGCAGCTCTCCATTCAGTGACAAGCTGAATCACAGAGAAGATAACCTGAGAATTGTCAACATCCGCGGGCCCACCGGAAGTAACTCCTGAGCCACATCCGCCCCAAGGACCCTGCAAACACCGCACAAACAGACTCACCTTCTTCCAAAACAGCTTTCCCAGGGGTAGCGAGGTGGGCCCCGCCTTCTCCTTGCCACCATCTTTTGTGTCGCTGGTTGTCACCTGCGGCACCTGGCCTGGCGGGCTGCAGCCTTTGGAACTCTTGGTGGTCCCTTGGGTCTCCTGGGGTGTGAAGTTGGCTTTGTCTGACTTGAGATTGGCTGAAGTAGTGGGTGAATTCTCACTGTCCTGGAAAGGTTTGTTTTTAAAAAGAAAAGTGAAAATTTTCATGCTTTGGGAAGTAAAAGGTTCTCTGTTAATATAAGCGTGGGCTGGAGTCCTGCATGATGTTAACTTTTTTCTTTCAAATTTTCTGTTTTATACACATTTTTCACTGCAAATGTAGCTTTATGTTAAAGCCTTTTTAATAAAATTTCCAGTTATTTTCCTTTTGAGAAGGAAAAAATGGGGAGACTTGTTAGTAATGGTGCTTATGTAAGTAACTTAGCAGGCATAGGCTCTGGAGAGGGGCTGTGTGTTATTAGAAAGGAGAGTTCTGGACTAGCTCTTGGCTCAGTGGGGAAAGAAACTTGCCTACGGCCCGATGACCTGAGTTCAAAACCTAGAGCCCACATAGCAGAAGGAGAGAACTGGCAGGAGAGAACTGGCTCTTGAGGGTTGTTCTCCGACCTGCACATGACTACTGTGACTTCCATGTGCCTGTGTACACTACACACACACACACACACACACACACACACACACACACGCACGCACGCACGCACGCACGCACGCACGCACGCAATCACTCAGTCAATATAAAAAGAAAGAAAAGAAGGAAGGAAGGAGAAGAGAGATCTTACCAAGGCCCTTGTCTCCAGATAGTTTTGACCAGCCTACGGTCCACAGGTAAAATCTGACTTTGCACACAGTCGTGCATGCCGGCTTGTGTTTATTTGTACAAACACTATTACCTTACCAAGCCAAACTGGAAGCTAAGGAAGGGTGGAGATAGGATGTCAGCCATGAGACCTCTGATTCTTTCCTCCCACTCCCCACTTTGGAGATCCAGGCCATGGAGAAGGCAGGAAGGAGTCTGAAAGCTGGTGGAGATCCACAGACCACACTCCTACTCCTAGATGCCCCCTTCACTGCCCACACACAGCCTCTTCGGAAGGCAGCCATTGGTTCTGCTCCTTCGCCCCATCCTTCCCCATCTCGCTCCGCCCCTTCCCACCTGCCTCTCAGCCATTGGTTCTGCTCCTTCGCCCCCATCCTTCCCCATCTCGCTCCGCCCCTTCCCACCTGCCTCTCAGCTGTCCTGAAGCCCAGTTGAAGGTATCTCATTTTGCTTTCCTTTTCTTTTCTCTTTTCTTTAACCTCTAATTTTTCTTCTCTTTCCCCATCCCCAAAGGGCCTCACGTAGGCCAGGCTACCCTCAACTCTCTAAACAGCCAAGGCTGACTTTGAACTTCTGACTCTCCTGCCTCTACCACACCATCTCAAGTCCGGGAACACAGCTCTGCACTAACATATCTGTTTAATACCCCTTTTCCCCCTCAGTAAATTACCATTAATTCCTAGTCTCTGCTTCCCCTGAATCACTGGATAAGGACTCACAAAGCCCAAATATATCTAGACATGCGTGAATATTGACATTCAAGTTTTAGCATCAGATTCTTTTGAGCTGACTCCGCTACAGTAAGCGTCTTCATCCCATGTCTTTTGCTCTCTGGTCTTGGAGACAGGATCCCTTTAAATTCCCAGACAATTTCTGACTAAAAGAAAAATATCTGAGCCAGGCGGTGGTGGCGCACGCCTTTAATCCCAGCACTTGGAATACAGAGACAGGCGGATTTCTGAGTTCAAGGCCAGCCTGGTCTACAGAGTGAGTTCCAGGGCTACACAGAGAAACCCTGTCTCGAAAAAAAAAACAAAAACAAAACAACAACAACAACAAAAAAAGAAAAATATCTGACAGTAAAAATGGGATTCAGACAAATTTAGGGAATTTCAGAATATTCCTGGTTCTGGATTCTTCTTGGTTGTTTTGTTTTTGATAGACGGTCTCTAAGTAGCTCTGCTTGGGCCAGAGACATCTATCCTCCTGCCTCAGCCTCCAGAGTGCTGGGATTACATCCAGGTGTGTACCAAGATACTCGAGATGATCAGAGTCTTAAAAGCCATCTTTCCAATGCTTACATCTTCAGACAAGGACACTGGGGGTGACTGTGATCTGTCTAACTCTAAACTGAGACAGGTGGAGAAAGCGGGAGAGAGCCGGAGAGAACCGGATCCTGCCATGGCCCGTTTTCATCCAGTCCTTGATTAAGCTTCACTTGCTCTGCCTTCCCTGCCAGCCCACCTTCTCACCCCCACTCCATCCCCACGGAGTATTCTTCCGCCATTAGATAATTTCCTATCCTTTTTTCTGGATTCTATAGGAGACAGTAAAGGTTCCAGCCTGACTCAGAGGCAGGCTGCTCTAGAAGGTTATCAGACTGCAATTAAAAATGACAATATAGGAAAGACAGTTCAGTGGTTAGGAGAGCATCCTGCTCTTGCAAAGGATCTAAGTTTGGACCACAGTATCCACGTGGGGCAGCTCAGAACCACCTGCTCTAGGGGACCTGATGTCCTCTACTGGATTCTTCAGGCACCTGCACTAACATGTGACATACCCACATATATATAATTTAAAAAAAGGAATGCCTCATTAAATCTGAATTTCAAACCAGCAAATAATAACTTATAAGTATCTAGTATAAGTATGTCCCAAATATTGCATGGAATATCCTTAAATTTATGCTAAAATAATTTTTATTAATAATTTTAAGTTACTATATGTGATAGTTTGTATATGTGTGACCCAGGGAGTGGCACTATTAAAAGGTGTGGCTTTGTTGGACTAGGGGTGTCACTGTGGGTGTGGGCTTTAATACCCTCGCTGCCTGGAAGCCAGTATCCTGATAGCAGCCTTCAGAAGAAGATGTAGAACTCTTAGCTCCTCCTGCACCATGCCTGCCTGGATGCTGCCATGTTCCAGCCTTCATGATAATGGACTGAACCTCTGAACCTGTAAACCAGCCCCAATTAAATATTGTCCTTAGAAGAGTTGCCTTGGTCATGGTGTCTGTTCACAGCAGTAAAACCCTAACTAAGACACTATGTAAAGAATGGATTTCATGACAACATAAAATTATTTTTTTGTGTATTTGAAGTCTGAATTTCACTGTGCATGATATATTCTATCTGATGACCCTACCCCTTGGGGCTCTAATGGCTCTGGGGACTATCTTCTTAATAAGTGATCCCTTTGGTTTTATTTCTGGATGCGGGACACAGGAGGGCCCAATAATGTACAAACATCAGAACACGAACACAAAACAATAACTACGTGGAAAGGAAAAGGCCCGAGGGCTGGCTTCTAATAAAAACCTGCAGCTGCCTCACTGATAGTGGCCAACCCTTTAAAGCAGTGCCTGGCCTCTGTATATGTATGTGTTGTCACTGAACATTGGAAACACATGGATTACATTGGAAACACATGGACTACATTGGAAACACATGGACTACATTGGAAACACATGGACTAAGTTTGATTCTGAAGCATCTTACATCCTAACCCCAAGAGACAAAGATTCAGGGTTAGGAAGGGGAAGCGATGTTCTTACTTCTTCCAACAGTAACCTGGGTGGGGGGTTTGCACTTCCATATGATGTCCATCATGGAAGGAAGTCAGAATAGAAACTCAAACAGGGCAAGAACCTGCAGGCAGGAGCTGATGCAGAGGCCATGCAGGGTGCTGCTTACTGGCTTGCTCCTCATGGCTTACTCAGCCTGCTTTCTTATAGAACCCAGAACCACCAGCACAGGGATGGCTGGGCCCTCCCACATCAGTCACTAAGAAAGTGCCCTACAGTCAGATCTTACGGAGGCATTTTTTCTCGGTTGAGGTTCCCTCCTTTCAGATAACTCTACTTTGTGTGTCAAGTTGGCATAAGACCAGCCAGCACACTACATTTTAAAATTTATGTGTGTATGCCTTCGTACATGTGTAGGTATGTGCGTGTGCAGGTGTGGGGGGGTACACACAGAAGCCAGAAGCAGGCATCAGATCCCCTGGAACTGGAATTGCAGAGTTATAAATGGCCTGATGTGGGTGTGCTGGTAGCCAAAATCTCCTTTCAAAGAGAGCAAGTATCCTTAACTACTGCACCTTCTCTCCAGCCTCTCAATTTTATTTTTAACTTGAAAATCTACTTATTTATGCATTTGCTTTTAAGAAATAAATGGTCTTATTGTAGTCATGGCTACTTGACATGTAGCCCAGGTGGCCTCAGATTTGTTACGTGGCCAAGGGAGAACAAGTGTTGGGGATTGGAAACAGGCACTATCAGACTTGGCTTAACTTCAAGTTGTTCAAGAAAGTTTCCCCTTTCCGAAATAGAGAACAGCCACTTGGTAAACCTGGGGAGTATTTTTCCTTCTAAGGAGAATAGAATAATCAAAAGAGAAGACTGAAACTGTTCTCAACACAGAGGTAAAAGCCAAATGACCTACATGCAGTAAACTGCTACATAATTGAGAACTGTAGAAATTTGGGTTTGTCCTCCTATTTTAATTTACATCTGAATGGGAAACACATCAAATGTCAATCAAGGTACAACCCTGTCTACCCTGAAGCTTGTGTGTCTGAGTTATAGAATCCCCTTTCATGGTTTAAGAGTCCAGCTTCCAGCCTCCTCCCAAATGAGCCACTGACACTGGGAAGCAGTAGAAATGAGGGACCTTGAGCTGGGGAGACGGCTCAGTGGTTAAGAGCACTGACTGCTCTTCCAGAGGTCCTGAGTTCAATTCCCAGCAACCAGATGATGGCTCACAACCATCTGAAACAGGATCCGATGCCCTCTTCTGGTGTGTCTTCTGGTGAGCGAAAGTGTATACATAACATAAATAAATCTTAAAACAAATAAAAAGAAATGATGGAGCTTGGGCAGGCTGGTCATGGTGGGAAGATACTAGAGATGTGAAACTCGGTGACACACGAAATGAATGTCCTGATGGAGGGCAGAGGGGAGTGGGGTAGAGGGAGTCACACACGTGTACAGAGACTGCTCAAACACTCAAGGCCTCCCCTCTGCACATAACTCCCAAGTGGGAGTTAGACCAGATTCCTATAGTGTGTCTATTAGCTGCCACTAATCTGTATTCTACACACCTAGGTGGCTATATACTTATTTATGCATTTATTTGGTTTTGGTTGGCTTTTTGTTTTGTTTTTTGTTTTTGTTTTTGTTTTCTTTTTTGTGTTTTTGTTTTAGTTTTGAGACTGGGACTTGCTGTGTACCCCTGCACAACATAGAATGTGATATATAACCCAGGCTGGTTTCAAGTTTGGGGTGATCCTCCTGTCTCTGTTTCCTAGGTTCTGAAATTATAAGCATGCACTACTATGTCCATAGGCCTGTGCTAATTTTTAATGATTTTTAAAAATGTGTGTGTGCATGAGCGCATCTTAGTCCCGTGTCCTCAAAGGTCAGAAGAGGATGTTGGATGCCCTGGAGCTGCAGCTTCCGACAGCTGTGAGCTGTGAGTGCTGGGAAGTGAACTCAGGTCCTCTGAAAGAGCAGTGAGTGCCCCTAACCACTGAGCCTTCTCTCTAGACCCTAAGAACACTTTGTAGTGTTCCTTTCTTTCTTACTGCAATATCTATCTTTCTCTCCTTGAGGAACAAAAACAAGCCTTGGTGGAAACTGAAGGTGGCCTTGTGTTATTTGCATATGTAAATGTAGATTCTGCAGATGTGGGTGTATTGTAGAAAATTTCATTTGCATATACAATCCTGGGACTTCACAAAATGGAACTGGGAATTTTTTTTTCTTTTAAACAGGTTCACTAGCTTTGGTGGACAATGGTTAATATTAAAAAAAAAAACCCAAAACTCGAAGCATCTGGCCCCAACTCCGAGATCTTTTGAATAGGTGGTTTTAGACATGTACTGTGTCTTCCTTCAAAGCTCTTCCAATCCTCCATCTCATACAATGTCATCAGCTCTGCTTTCTCTCACTGCTTTCCTGGGCTTGGCATCTATGTGGGCTCAGTATGAACTCAGTCAACAGAGGGAGCAGGTGAGGCAGATGATAGAAAGGTAATATTGTTATCCTGAGGTTAGAAGAGAAATTTCCCAAAGAGTGGGTGACATACCATAATTTTACAATCAAGATTCGAAGCAAAACTCAAATAGCATCCTTTCCCTTTTTATACTTTCCAATCATTTAATACCATTCTGCAGAGGAGTCTGCGGGTGGGATGACTCTAATCACCTCCATGGGCCAGTGCCTTCCTACGCAAAGCCTGGAGGACACTGGAGGCAAAGCTCCGCAGAGACGACCTCGAATGTTACTTTTAATTAACCACGTTAATGGTCATTTTCCTGCTAGGAAAAATGATTCTGGGTTTCCTTATATAGTGCAATGTGAAGTTTTGTTTTGTTTTTTTAAAGGCACATATAAATAGGAATAGTATACATTTTAGTATAAAAATATCAAGTGATTAATAGTATGTTTAAGGTATGCCAACGACTGACATTTGGGAAACACTGGATGAGAATTTCAGAACCCTGCTCCACACTTGGAAGGAGCCAGTCTTTTCCTTATAGCTATGGGGACTTAAATGCCCAAATTTCAGGCCTCAGCATCTTCAATTCCCTCTCACTGATCACAGTCACCCAAGGCTTGGGATCTCCTGACTGGAGCTGGCAGGCACTGGATCCTAGGCATGAGAGTGAAGAACAGGGTCCTTTTCCCTCCTGGTATGAGGAGATACAGACCTTGTGCCTAAAGAACTTTCTAAAGGAGAGTCCTAGCCTGGGGCTGTCCAGGCGCTTCTTCTTGCTTTTAGCCTGCGTCTCCGACATCTTCTGGCCAGCATGTCCATCACAGACACTGTCTGCCTTGGTTGCCTTCTGGACAACATCAGGCACAGCTTAGAGATTCGCGTTTAAACAAACCCACATGTCTCTTCTGTACATTCAGACACTGTGACAATTAGTTACTGGTGTGTCACTCACATCTCCCAACCGCAAAGCATCATGGGAATACTTACCTTTTTAAAGTTCTCCAAAACAACCCACTAAATGGTATATTCAGAGATCTTAGGCACATATTGGTTTTTAACAGGGTTCCTATGTAAGTGATTCAAATCAACACATCGCAGAACAACACATCCTCCAATCCAAAACAACCCCCTTATTCCTATTTGCTCAAGAGGGTAACATTTTGAGCTGTGACCACATGACTTAAAGTATCAAATGAAACATAATCACAACCAAAAAGATAACACTGTAATCTTGACTAACAGCTTTAAGTATGTAAACCTGGAAAAGAAACACAACAAACCAGCTGCTGACAAGGGACACTTTTTGTCTTGATTTTGTTTTCTTGGCTAAATGTTACCACTAAATGACTTTCATCCCCAAACCGATTTTCTTTGAATCTGTGTTTGAACCTTCATGGAAATATTGTCACCCACAAACATTTCGAGTGACTTCCGTGTGGGCAGATTTCCCAGGCAAAGGGAAGTTTCTGGTGTGAACCGATTCATTGAGCCAAAATGGGAGGGGATAAGAACTCAGCTTTAATCACTACAAACTGTTGACTCGAGTTACAAATGCTTGAGGCTTGTCATGAAACACGTAGGACTTTAGCAATCACCCAGGTGGTTGGAGAGATGGCTCAGCAGATAAGAGCACCGGCCACTCTTCCAGAGGACCAGGTTCAGTTCCCAGCACCCACATGGAGCTCATAACTTCTACGGCTCCTGTTCCAGGGGAGCAGATGGCCTCTTTTGACCTCCATGGGCACTGCATGTATGTGGTGCATTCACATACATGTAGCCAAAACGCCCCTGCATATATAATAAATATATAAAAATAATATATAATCATATAATATATAATATAATATATTAAAATTATATATAGAAATGGCTCAGGGTGGAATGGGACAGAGGTGGAGATTTTTCAACAGTGCTTTGGGAGCTTTAGAAGATAAAGATGTCCCAAAGACAAATATAGAACAGGAGCGACTGGCTCCTGGGCGTCACAAACAACCGGTCCTCACGACCCTCATCTAAAATCCAGGCTCCCAATGGGGACTTCTCAGCCCTCTGGGTGGGACAACGAGACTTTATCAACAAGGTATGCTCCATGGGGACCACATCTGCACTCTGGATGGGTGTTGGCACATGGACTAGCTAAACAAAGAGAGCATCAGGTCACTTGGGAAGCCGCCCAACCACCCACATCCTCCACAGCTGACAGCCCAGTGTGCTGAGTATGGAGTTCCAAGGACTGAAAAACACAGAAACAAAAGAGAAACATTTTGGCCCAACCATTCATTGAATTTGTCCTTAGCTGCCTCATGGCAACCGAGTACTTTTAAGGAATCCAGTTTTCAATGGGAGAAGAACATGCTAGAAGAATCGGTCAATCCACTATGTGATTTTGGAAACAGGGTTGACTATGTTCGAACAGTACGCTACAGGTTGCAAGGCACAGTGGCATCTTCCCTCGACCCTGCGTCTGGTAGACAGAACCTTAACTGGGCCAGTCTTACAGAGGTGGTGACTTGGGTTCAGATAAGTTAGGATCACACAGCCACCATGTTGAAGACTTGGATCTCAATCTCAAGCTTTCCAGAGTAAAATAAAGGGCACTCCCTCTACCCCTGCTACAGCTTAACTCAGTAGACTGGGGAGGGGGGCAGGGGGGCTGCGGGGGAGGCTGGTTAAGCCATTTACTGCTTCCCTGTCCCCACCAGAGCATGTCATCTGGACACTTATCTCTCTCCAGCTTAAACTGCCTCCCTGTTTCCATGGAATTTAAACGACACGTTCTAGTACAGGCCACCAGCCCTGCCTCGTGGAAAGAAAAGCATCCGAAAGATGGTTATTTCAGCCCAAGTTTACTTAGAGAGGACTGCGCTTGGAGGCTGCAAACCTCCAGGCTCAGCAGGGTCCCGACTCCATCTGGCCTTTCATCACAGGCATCCAGGGGCAACTATTTCAGTTCAGCACTGTTCTGCAGTAGAGATCCAGTTTTCAAATTATGTGAAACTGGAAAATACATGAACACCCCCAGATACAGAGCTTCCACTTCAGGGAAAGTTGCAAAAAAAACCAAACCAAACAAAACCAGCAAACAAAAAAAAAAAAATCAAAACAAAACTATATTTCCTCATTTTCTTTTCTAAACACAATGGGGAAAAAGACAACAATGGTATAGTTAGTAGTAATTTGTATCTATCGTATATTTGACGATTGGGTATTGTGACACTCTTTAGCCAGAACTAGTCTATCATCTTTCAACCATCTTACTGATTTTTCCCCTTTTCAAGACAGTTTCTCTGTGTAGCTCTGGCTGTCTTGGAACTCACTATGTAGACTAGGCTGACCTCAAACTCATGGAGATCCACCTGCCTCTGCCTCTGCCTCTGCCTCTGCCTCTGCCTCTGCCTCTGCCTCTGCCTCTGCCTCTGCCTCCCAAGTGCTGGGATTAAAGGCATGTGCCACTATGCCCATACAGCTAAAATTTTTACTAAAACACCATTAACCAGGGCAGGGTAGCTAAGTGGGTAGAGGGCTTGCCTTCCAGACAAGAGGCCCCGGATCCAACCCTGCAGAACTACAGCACCTAAGCAAACAGTCACAACCTAAAACACTTTAAGGTCAATCCATCAGCGCTGTTGAATTTCTAAGTAGATTCATATATGTGCATATAGTAACACATACTACTCATGATATGTATATCATCCAACACACACTCACCCACAAACAGAAACCAATTCTCTGCATAAACCCCGACATATAGACACTTCGGGGTGCCTACCGTGTCTTCTGGGTCCTTCTTTGTTTCAGTTTTGTTGGGTGAAACCTGAAAAGTTTGAGAAATGTAGATGTTAAAGAAAAGATATCTCTTGCTGGTAACCTTTATGTGATTCAGACAGACTCCTCAGGGTGGACTAGTTTATCACTCTGAAAGGTGGGAACTAAAGAGCACCTTCAGCCGAGTGGAGACCCGAGCATCTCAAATTAATATTGTATATTCTATAATGTATTAGATCTGACTCACCCACCAAGAGTTTAACCACATTCAAAGCCAACCTACGTTCTGTTCATCCAAACACAGAACCCGTGCCACATCCTGCGACTCTTTCCCCATTTTACCTTCTGAAATCAGAGTGATATTTGCATAGGATGCAGACGGACAGGGGACCGGTTACTGATGGATCCCATCCCAGCGCAGCTCATATCCCACAGCTAGGAACCCCCAACCCCCTGCTCTTGTCATGGCTTCCCACTCTCAACCTCTGTCACTATCAGCCAGATGAATGCCATTGCCTTAGAAGGAACCTTGTCTAATGACCCCGTGACAATCTTGGTACCCCGACATTAAGTCTGGTTTGATTCTCAGAAGTAGATATGGGCACAGGACAATGAGATTGGGGAAGAAACCAGTGACCACTACTTACTAGTGTCTTGAAGAAGCTCATGATGGGGCTACTATTCTCTGTGGCGTCTACCACCTGGGAGTCCTCCTTCTTGGTCCCCAGCACCTCTGGGTCCCCAGGGACAGAATAACTCAGAGTGTCAACTTCTTGTCCTCTCTCCTCACTGTTGACTATGTCCTGGGAACAGAACAGACTTTCACAGTTGCAGCTCCTTGGATGTGGACTCTCCCTCTTAGTATACACCCCTCTCTTCCTTATCCCCTAATTCCACCCATAGCTCTCTGCCCACGGCCAGGCAGGACAATCGGGAGCTTATGAGAGTCCTTCTCTCTCCTCCCTTCCCCCTCTCCCTAGCACATTCATCACAGTTGGTAGGCGGGACGTTGTTTGGGGCCAGAGGGTAACAAACTGAGTAGCATATCACATCCAAAACAAAACCCCTTTTCTCTCAAGTTTGCAAGGAGGGTGTCAGCGAAGCTAACGTTTTTCCATCTTTGCAGTCTCCGTGTCTGATGACCTGTATGTTAGGCCAGAGATGGCTCTGTGGGATTTTCCCACAATCCCTACACAGTCAAATCTTGTCAACAACAGTAACAGTAACAATAACATTAACAATAACAACAAATCATTTCCCAGTAACTGCTCCGCTTTGGGTGTAGATGGTTGGCTCCTGGAAAGTGGTTGGGAATGGAGTCCCTTCCTTGTTCCATTTTCACAATGACCCAGAGCCAAGACCTTGTCATCATTCTGTGCCACAATGGCCACGACTTTTGCCCGGTTTACTATTTCCCCAGCAGCCTTGCTCACCCCACAGATTTATGCTTCGTGTCTCACCAGCCTCTGGCTCCCTCCCATGACTCCCATGACTTTGGAGTCAGCCCCAACTCTGACATGGCCTCCCTAGTGTCAGGCCTGCTGGGCCTCTCTCTGATTCCTCTCTCTCTCTCTCTCTCTCTCTCTCTCTCTCTCTCTCTCTCTCTCTCTCTCTCTCTCTCTCTGTTCTTTCTGGCTTGTTTTCTTAGAGTTTCTCAAACACACCACACTACAAATTATTCCCAACTCCAACTTCATAGCTCTGGAATCTTCTGTCCCTCTCGGTGCTTGGAGGTAATTCTCATTCATTCTCCACATCTTTTTTTTTAGGATGTTTTAAAAATTAGGTCATACCCAAAATTTATCCTGTTTACAAGAAGTTCAGAGCTGGAGGATGGAGCAGAGACTGAAGGAACAGCCAACCAATAATAGGCCCAACTAGATACCCCTCCTATGGGCAAGAATTAATCCCTGACACTATTAATGATACTTTGTTATGCTTGCAGACAGGAGTCTAGTATGGCTGTCCTCTGAGACGCTCCACCCGGCAGCTGACTCAAATGGATGCAGAGACCCACAGCCAAACGGTGGACAGAGCTCAGGGACTCTTATGGAAGAATAGGGAGAAGGACTGAGGGCCCTGAAGGGGATAGAAACTCCACAGGAAGACAAACAGAGTCAACTAATCTGGACCCTTGGGGCTTTCAGAGATTGAACCACCAACCAAAGAACATGCAGGGGCTGAATCTCCCTGAACATATGTAGCAGGTGGGCAGCTTGGTCTTCATGTGCATCCCCAACAACTGGAGTGGGGGCTGTCCCTAAAGTTCTTGCCTTATCTGACCTCTGTGGGAGGATGCACCTAGCCCCACAGAGACTTGATGTACCAGGGTGGGAGGATACTGGAGGGGGGTCCTCCATGCAGAGGAGAAGGGAAAGGGAATAGGGGAAGGATTGTAGGAGGGGATGACTTTGAGGGGGGCAGCAAGGAGGTTATAAAGTGAATAAAAAAATTAAGTATGTGTGTGTATGTGCATTGTGTATATGCATGTTTGTGAGCATGCAC
>JADRCC010560873.1:0-11830 GCA_019843855.1 Hylomyscus alleni
ACACACACACACACACACACACTTAAAAATAAGAATAAATACTTTAAAGTAAAAAGGATTTAAAGTCAAATAAGTTAGTATTACCTGGAGGTAGTGAGGCTAACTCACGAGCACATGAGCTACATAAGCTTGAAAATGGGGAACCCTCCAACCTCCAAGGGTCACCCCGTAGTAGAAGACATTTATTTGCTCAGAGCAACACAAATGAAATGACTTCTCTGAGACTGGTCAAGAAGAGCTGCTCATCAAGAAGCCACTGGAAGGCAAATGAGAAAAGATGGGAGCACTGCTAGAACACGGGATGCTGGGCAGGGTGAAGTGGTCAGTGTAAAGAGAGCTCACCATGACCCAAATCCCTTCTGCTTATGCAGTTTCATGTCCACCAAACCATGCTCTGGTCATGTACTCATTTGCATGGAGATTCTGTCCTGGAGACAGCTGTGTAGTTCAGAGGACTACACTCTACTTTAAAAGGAGTGCATTTGCCAAGCATGGCATGCACGCCTTTTATCTCAGCATTTGAGAGGCAGAGATAGGCAGACCTCTGAGTTGTCTACAGAGTGGGTTCAAGGAAAGCCAGGGCTACACAGAGAAACCCTGTCTAAAAATAATAATAATGAAAAAGTATATTTTTAAACTATAATGATGGATGAGTCTTTGGTGTGTTTGATTCTTACAAACCAGTTCCATTTGAATCTAATTTGATGTGCTGATTACAATTTAGTTCCTACACCAAGAAACTAAGAAGGTTCCTAAACTACATATGGTGAGGTTCTCAAGGCTGTACTAACTCACGGGACCATTTCCAGACACCAGGCTGGCATTCCATGAACTATCCCACTTCTAAATGACAATAGCTTTGCCAGTCTGGAAAAGCTAGCCCAGGACCTGGGGAGATGGCTCAGTCAGCAAAGCGTGTGCCTTGCAAAACAGAAGGCCCCGAGTCTGATTCCCAGAACCCACATTAAAACTCTTCCTGTACTCCAGCTTTTATAGCCCTAGAGAAGCACTATAAACGTTTATGTAGTTTACCATGCAAACTGCAAATGGAGGGAAGCAATCAACAGTACTATCCAACTATGATGCCACTTAACTATAACAATGACCAGCATGGCAAAATATCCCTAAAAGTTCAAAAGTGATACTCATATCTTGGGAATAACCAACAGCTGTCTGATTAGATATTCACTCAGTGGGAGGGACATCATGCTTCTTACTAAAAACCTAGCCAATGCCTTGCATTAACAAGCACTCAGGGCTAGTAAGGCCATAGGTCTTAGGGGAGAACCTGCTACCGCCTCTTTACTAGACTAGAATAACTAAACTGCATTCTAAAATGCAGCCTTATAACCACAGATGAGTATAGATCTCCCTCCTCATCAAAGAAGCATAGCACACAGAGACCATTACAAGAAGCCACACCAGGTTATGATGCAGAAATCAAGGGATCACATGGAGCCCGGTCCTGAAGGAATAGATCTACCACACAATTCCAGCATCTAGGGCTCAGAAGAGGGGAAGTCTGCTGTGGGACTGTGTCTCCTAAGAATGACAAAGAAGCTACACCCATGATACCTCTACAATATGGCTGACTAGCCAGGCCTACACCGTGAAACCCTGTCTCGAAAAACCAAAATAAACAAAAACAAAAACAAAACAAAACACACAAATATGGCTGACTAAACAACACCTGAACAAAACTCAAAGTGGAGAATTTCACAGAATCTCACCCCTGACAAAGAACTACTAGTGACTTGTGATGTATTAGATTAGTGGCTCGAATCTGGACACAGCACACTAGGCCCAAAACAGTTCCATGTGTAAGAGGTTTTATTGGGAGAGAGACAAGGAGGCAGCAGAAAGAGAAAGGGTGAGAGAGAGAGAGAGAGAGAGAGAGAGAGAGAGAGAGAGAGAGAGAGAGAGAGAGAGAGAGAGAGAGAGAGAAGGGGAGGCGTTCCCCTTATATATAATGATGTAACACAGGTAAAGGTGGGAGGTAAGCCAAGTGGATTCTGGGAATATGGTGGCTGTTGTCTTGGCAACAGGTCTGTGGGGCTTGTTGTCACTTATGTGATGTCATAGGTTTGGGAGGTCCTAATGCCAACAATTTGTGACTGCTGAGAGTGGGAGAATTAGTACCTTTCAAAGATGAGCCCCCTAATGGATTATTCAATACAAACAGTCGGCCCTGAAAGTATATGCATATGTAGTTATGTATATATATGTAACAATGATAATCAAAGAGAAACCATCAGGTTGAGAGGGAAGGGGAGCAAGGGAGAAGCTGAAAAAAATATAGGGAAAGGGGAGTGTTGTAATTATATTTTAATTTTTAAAATTCAATAAAGCAAGAGAAAGCAAAACAAAAACAAAAACAAATGAATGAAAAACCAGGATGTGGTTGTGAATGCTGGGAAAGTCTACTGCTGGCAAAGAGGAAACTCCTGATGCTCCCTAACCAGCTAGCCTAGCCCAATAGGGAAGCCCCAGCCTGATGAATGAACCTCTCTGAAAAATAAGGTGGGGCTGGAGAGATGGCTAACCAAGTAAGAGCACTGACTGCTCTTCCGAAAGTCCTGAGTTCAAATCTCAGCAACCACATGGCAGCTCACAACCATCTGTAATGAGATCTGACGCCCTCTTTCTGGGGTGTCTGAAAACAACTACAGTGTACTGTACTGCACACACACACACACACACACACACACACACACACCTTTCACACAGAGAAACACAACATAAATATTTAAATAGATAATAATAACAACTTTAAAATAACATTTTACAGGTAGCTTGGATGATGTTTAAAATTGGGAGAGTGTGAAGGGAGAGAGATTTCACAAGAGCTATGGATGGACATAGATCTCAAATGGGGATAAGAAACAAAGGGAGCCCGGGTGTGGTGGCACACGCCTTTAATCCCAGCACTTGGGTGGCAGAGGCAGGCGGATTTCTGAGTTCAAGGCCAGTCTGGTCTACAGAGTGAGTTCCAGGACAGCCAGGGCTATACAGAGAAACCCTGTCTCGAAAAACCAAAAAGAAAAAAGAAAAAGAAAGAGAAAGAAAGAAACAAAGGGAGTTGGGCATCAATGAAGTCTGTAAACCAAGACCTAGTGAGTTGGAGGGGATAAGGCAGAAGGTGCCTGCCATAGTTGGCCAGGAAGTATAGCATAAGGCACTAGGTGCCAAGAACCCAGTTCATGGGAGCTTGCCTCCCTCCTGTTCCCATGGAGATGTCACTAATAAATGCTAACATTCTTTTCCTTCTCAGACAGCAACACCTTAGAATCCTTTCTCAAATAGTATAGGACCCATTCCAGAACCTCAGAGGTACACAGTGTGACAATCACAATAAAGGCACACAGTGTGGCAATCACAATAAAGGCATTCCCTGTGGCAATCGCAATGTATCACCTTGGAACTGACACTAAGTGAATTATTCACTCCTAGCATAGCTGTTTACTGTATCCTTGGACAAGTTTGTTTAGACAAATCCTTCACTGTAGCAGAGAGCAGGGAGCAGCTGCTGGAATCAAATATCCAGTAGCAACCACAATAGAACACCAACAATCAAAACGTTCACCAGGTGTGTTGTATGACAATAATTTCCTAACTCCAGAGAAGAGGAAAAAAAATCTTAATTCTGATCTAAGCAAGAACTACTGGTGAATTCAACTTACATAGGGGTCTTCCTTTTTAATATCTGGCGGGGAGGGGGGGCGATGTAAGTTTAAAACTTAGTACGAATCTGCGCCTCTATCTGACCACGGGGATTTTTCCCACCGTTTCCTCTCACATTTTCTTCAGACCCCATTGCCTGTGCCCATATAAACTAGGAAGCTCTGGTGTCTGCCATAGACCTCTGATGAGAAAAAAAAAATGTCCCCAGGCTTTTCATTCCTGTCTGAATTGCTGTGGTCTATGTCATTTGGGATGAGAGATGTCAAGCCACACACAGCTAATTGCAACAGAAAACAGGCTTTAACCAAGACAGCTCAGTATGAGAGAACCTTGAGACAGAACAAGTCGGTACCTCGAGAATATCCAGAGATGGAATGTGACCGTGTGACAGTGGTCTCTGGGTGATAACAAAGGATTCTCAGGCTGGTGAGATGGCTCGTCGGGTAAGAGCACTGACTGCTCTTCTGAAGGTCCTGAGTTTGGATCCCAGCAACCACATGGTGGCTCCCAACCATCTGTAATGGGATCTGATGCCCTCTTCTGGTGCATCTGAAGACAGCTACAATGTATTAAGCTGGATCAAGAGGGGCCGGAGCAAACAGAGGTCCTGAGTTCAATTCCCAGCAGCTACATGATGGCTCACAGCCATCTGTACAGCTACAGTGTACTCATATGCATAAAATAAATAAAAAATAAAAGTAAAAAATATTTCTTTAAAAAAGAAATCTACCTTGTGTCTTTAAAAAAAAAAAAAGGATTCTCACAGAGAAAGGGGACCCCAAGACCCAGGGTAGCTGAAAGCTGCCTTAGCACACTCCCTTGCTTCCCTGTGAATTCTACCTACAAACATCCATTGCTCAACATCATCCGGATGTACCTGACTAATCTGCCACGTGTAGAGAAATTCAGAGCAATCAGACATTTTGAGACATTGCATTTGAAAACTAGAAATACAACATACAAAACACATGCAAAGTTGGACATCTGAAAATCCAATAAGATAGTGAAAAACTTTATAAATATTGAGATGCTCAGGAAAAAACTTGTAAAAGACAATATTCCAAACAAAATTATTTGGTGTGGAGAGGAACGAATACTACATTAGGACAACATGAGCACGTGGCAAGCATTAATTACATTTACTTTTGAGAGGCCCCTTTACTTGTGACCCCCTTTCCACCTATCCCAGAATGCCTTGCTTACACTAGGGATGTTTGTCTCCTGTATCTTACAATTCAGATATAAAGTCTGCTTCCTAAGATTCTAGTATGAGTACTCAATTGGCTCTGCATACTAGGAAACAAATCAGTTTTCCTTTGTAACTCCACTCACATTTCTCGTTTGACTAAAATCTTTCTGCAGCCCTGCTTCCAGCTTCCACTGTTATAATACTCTCTCTAGGTTACCAGGAACCATTCCACCCAGGCCTTCCCTCTTCTGTCCATCCCTCTGACCTGTCTGTACAGCACTGATCACTCCCAATCTCTGACTCACTCCTGGGCCTAGCATCTCTATTCATTGGACCAGTGCCCTTCCATCTTGCTGCCATGGACCCAGCAGACTTTGAGACAGAATAAGGATGCTCAAATCAAAATCCCAGCCTTCTTTCCTGAGCCCTGTGTTCTTTTTCCTTGGGGTTGGAAATCCCAAGTCATATCCGATTTATCTCAGTACTGTGCTTTACAGTCTGGTATTTGACACTTTATTAGCAAACCCTTGGATACCGCTCTTGATGTATAGAGAATTGGAGAATAAAAACATTATCTCTCAGTAACTAAATCGCAGCTTTCAAGGTAAATTCCTCCCCGGTGGGCCTAGAGAGTACATTTTGAAGCAGAAGACTCGTTACTGACCATTCTGGGCTACTTCCTCTTAGGCTTTGGTGCCCATCCCTGAAGCCCTTACTGGATTCCTACAACAATTAAGAGCAAGACCGTCTAGTGTTTGGAAACATGTATGTGACAGGCTGGTTTTAAAGGAATGCTTTCAGATAGGCCGTCACGATCTGTATCAACTGCAGCTAAACCTATCTCAAATGGGCAAAGGTTTAAAGAAGATAAACTTTATTTCCTTTCCCTATATTGGTACAGAAGTTGGTAGTCTAGGAGCCACGGATGACATTAAGATCCTTTAATGAATCAGTCCTGTCATAAAGTCCAGAGGAAGAGAGCCACAGCAAAAGTCTTCTGGCGTTCCTGTTGGCCCTGGTCTCTCCTGCTAACCTGCTAATTTGGCTGAGGCCTTGCTGTTCATGTTGAGTAGTGCCACCACTGCTGATTCCTGTTTGCTATCCTGACTCTACTGAACTGCATTGCTGGTGTATCTGTGACGTGTTTGTGATGGATGGAGCAGCTGTTGCTGATCTGTGAACTGAACCGCTGATTTTCTAACAATGCAGATGAGATTTACCCCCTAGGACAATTTCTAAAGAGGTCCACAACCCACACCCCCGTATGCTTTCTTTTCCACTACCTCTAGTGGGTGGTAGGCTAGAAGGGAAGTTAAAGCATTTAACAACCATCATTAAAAGTAGGCTTTGAAAAAATTAAAGCTACAATGACGGACGATGTTTTTGATGTCATCTTGGATTCAGTTTGTGAGCATTTTATTAAGTACTTTTGCATTTCATAAGGGAAATTGGTCTGAAAATCTCTTTCTTTGTTGAGTTTTGTGTGGTTTAGGTATCAGGGTGACTGTGGCCACATAGGATGAATTTGGCAATGTTCCTTCTGTTTATATTTTGTAAAATAATTTGAGGAGTATTGATATTAGCTCTTCTTTGAAAGTCTGCTAGAGTTCTGTGCTAAAACCATCTGGCTCTGTGCTTTTTTTAGTTGGAAGGTTTATAATGACTGCTTCAATTTCCTTAGGGGTTATAGGTCTGTTTTAATGGGTTGTCTCATCCTGATTTAATTTTGGTAAGTGGTATTTGTCTAGAAAAATCATTCATTTCATTTAGGTTCATTTAGATTTTTGAATTTTGTGGCTTTTAAAGCAAGACCTAATGACAAGTTGATCAGTAGAATCAAATCAAAGACCCAGAAATAAACCCACACACCTACAGACACTTGATTTTTGAGGTGTGAAAACTATACAATGGGGGAGAAAGGCATCTTCAACAAATGGTGCAGTTCTAACTGAATGTCTGCATGTAAAAGAATACAAATAGATTCATATTTACCATCCTACTCAAAACTCAAGTCCAAGTGGATGAAAGACCTCAACATAAAACTGGGTACACTAAAACTGATAGAAGAGAAAGTAAGAAATAGTCTTTAAGGCATTGACACAGGAGACAACTTCTTGAACCAAACGTCAGTGGTTCAGGCTTTAAGATCAACAATTAATAAGTGAGGCCTTGTGAAACAGAAAAGCTTCTAGAAGGTGAAGTCCACTGTCAATGGGACAAAATGGCAGCCTACAGAACGGGAAAGTATCTTCACCAATCCTACATCGGACAAAGAACTAACATCTAAAATCTATGAAGAATTCAAGAAATCAAATACCAATAAACCAAATAACCCAATTAAAAAATGGGGTACAGAGCTAAACAGAGAATTCTCATCAGAGGGATCACTAATGACCAAGAAATACTTAAAGAAATGTTCACCATCCATAGTCACCAGGGAAATACAAATCAAAACAACTCTGAGATTCCATCTTACACTTGTCAAAATGGCTAATATTAAAAACTCAAGTGACAGCTCATGCCAGCAACACTCCTCTGTTGCTAATAGGAATACAAACTTGTACAACCACTTTGTAAATCAATTTGGTAGTTTCTCAGGGAACTGGGAATAATGCAACCTCAAGACCCAGCAATACAAGTCCTAGGCATTTACCCAAGAGATTCTCCACCATCCTACAAGGACATTTGTTCAACTATGTTCACAGCATCTCTATTTGTAATAGCCAGAAACTGGAAACAACCCAGATGTCCCTTAACTGAAGATGGATAAAGAAAATGTGGTACATTTACATAATGGATTACTACTCTGCTATTAAAAACAAGAACATCATGAAATTTGCAGGCATATGGATGGAACTAAAAAATATCAACCTGAGTGAAGTAACCCAGATCCAGAAAGACATAAATGGTATGTACTCACTTATAAGTGGATATTAGCCATAAAGTACAGGATATCCACAGACACAAGAAAGCTAAGCAACAAGGAGGTCCTAACAGAGGATGCTTGAATCTCACTGAGAAGGGGAAATAAAATAGACATGAGGGTGGACAGGGGTCGGGGGAGACCTGGGTGGGAGCAAAAATTGGCAGGGGAACAGGAGGGATCCAGTGTGGAGAGGATGGAGGGAGAGAGAACTGGAATCAGTTTCAGGGAAAGGAGGCATCTTTGGGATGAGCTAGAAACCTAGGACAATAGAAATTCCGGGAATCCATGAGTGTGACCCTAATTAAGACTCCTAACAATAGGAGATATGGAACTTGGAATGGCTACCTCCTACAACTAGGCAAGACTTCCAATGGAGGAATGGGGACACCAACTCAGCCACCAAACCTTAGGCCCACAATTTGTCCTGCCTACAAGATGAGCAGGGATAAAACTGGAACAAAAATAGTGGGAATAGCCAATCAATGACTAGTCCATCTTGAGGCCCATGCAGGGGGGAGGAGGGGAGGGAGGGAGAGAGGGGGGAGGAGAGAGAGGGAGAGAGAGAGACCCTGACACTGTTAATGAATAGAACCTTATGAAAAGCTTCTGTAAGGCAAAGGACATGGTCAATAGGACAAAACAGATATACTTGCTATGCTTGCAGACAGGAACCTAGCATAACTGTCATCTGGGAGCCTTCATGCAACTGCTGATGGAAACGGATGCAGAGACCCACAACCAAACATCGGGCCAAGCTAGAGGAATCTTGTGGAAGTGGGGAGGAAGGATTGAAGGAACCAGAGGGGTCAAGGACACCACAAGAAAATCAACAGAATCAACTAACCTGGGCCTATAGGAGCTCACAGAGACTGAGACACCCACCAGAGAGGACGCACAGGCTGGAACTATACCCTCTGCACCTATGTAACAGATGTGGAGCTCGATCTTCATGTGCGACCCCTAACAGCAGGAGCTGTCTCTGACTCTGCTACCTACCTGTGGATCCCTTTCCCCTAACTGGGCTGTCTTGTCTAGCCTCAGGAGGAAAAGATTCACCTAGTCCTTGATAGGCCAAGGGGGATATCCGTGGGAGGCCTCTTCTTTTAGGAAGAAGGGGGAACCTGGGGGGAGGGGAGGTTAAAGGGAGGGAAGGACTGAGAGGAGAGGAGGGAGGGCAAGTTGTGATCTGGATGTAAAGTAAATAAATTAATTAGTGTAAGAGAAAAAAGAAAGAGAAGAGAAGAAACTGCTTGAGACCAACTATTCAAACACATAAGTATATGCAGGGCACCTCCCAGTCGAAGCTCCAGAGATCACATGTCACACGACAAGATTGATTCACTCTTTTCAAAACCAAAAGCTGTAACCAAAGTGATTAAAGAACGAATATAAAACCTGGATAATCATCAAGCCGTAAGAAATCAAGTCTGTAATAACCTTCTAGGAGAACCCTAGTCCAAGATTGCCTCATCAGGAAATTTAACCAACTAGTCAAAGCACCAGTAATTCCAACCTTATGCAAACTGTTCAGAAAATAATGTCTAGACAGGCAACCCGAGTTCTCAGCAGCCACAGCATGTTTCAGGGATACAAAAAAAAAAAAAAAAAAAAAAAAAGTACTCAGGTGCAGGAAATTTATTGGAGAAAATCTAGAGATAAGGTTGAAAACTCAGAGAGAGGGAGCCAAGGAATTCTTTCTGTCTTATAAATAACTAGGACCAATCCACAAGGTCAGATAAGAACAGTGGTTTTGTTTTTTTTTTAATAGTGAGAGATTGTACCACTCAACTGACCTACAAGGACATCTGTTTTTCATTAATTTTTACATACATGAAAGAGAGGGAGGGGGGGGAATCAACATCAAATTTGCTGATATCTTAGAAACTAGGAAGTCCCAGCACCACTACAAGTACCTTTAATTGTAATTAAACACAGAGACTCAAACCCCACCCACCCTCAGATGTGCTGAGTTCAAGGTACCTCGACAACATTTGAACCAGGTTTTATTAATTATGATAATAACAGCTAATGTTTATTGAACACCCTGTGCCAGATACTGTGCTAAGCACTCGGCATGGATTATCTCAGTCAAACCTCACAGTAAAGCAGATGCTGTAATCTACCTGCTTCCTGGGGCTGAGAAGGAGCCTGGGAGGGTTAGGTGACTTGCTCAGTATCACTGAGCTTCTAAGCAGCAAAGACAAGGCTTAAGTTTCTAAGGTTCTGACTGTAGCTCCTACACTCTTGCTTAACATAGTGACCTGCCCTTGGCAGACATCACTAATCATCATTGTGTTCGCTTTTTTGTGGCCAAGGGTAGGTCTTACAATTTCGTTTAGTGTAGCACCCAGTAAGCCAATGTAAACTGATTGGTGTGATGGAACCATTTCTCTCCCTTGTGATGACATACCTAGTGACATCATCTCAGCACTTAGATCATCTCAGTCTTAGATTTTGACTCAGTACTACAGGTTGTATAGGTGATGTCTGATGCCATCACAAATTACACTCACGAATATTTACCTGGAATTTGTGTGTTGGAAGATTCCCCTAGATTCCCTTCCCAAACTGAGCCTCATCAATTTTGTTGGTCCAGAAAAACTACAGAAGCTCTTACGCTCTTGCCTCTCTCTTGCCTCTTGCCCCCTTGCTTCCCCTCTCTCCCTATACCCTCCCAACTCTTTCCACGTGGTCCTGGCTGGCCCCCATTTCTCTATTCTCTCCTTCTCTCTGCCTTTCTCTGCCTCTGCTACCCTCTTAACTCCCCTCCCCATGCCCTAAATAAACTCTATTCTATACAATAAATTAATTAATTAATTAATTTTTTTTTAAAAAAAGAAAAACTACAGAAGATCCAATATGATTCTCCACAAGCAACCAATATGAATTTAGCTTCTCTGGAGAATGGCTTGGAGGGAGAAATTGCAGAACTGACTCCAGAAAGAAGCTACAGCCCTATGCTATGAATTCCACATAACTAGAGTTCTTTAATTAATGCAAAAGCTAGAAGCATAGCTGAGGAAGAAGCCCAGAGTTGATTTGGATTTGGGAAAGATTAATGTATTCCAGGGCATTTTCTACAGCACATTAAAGGCACCTCATCCTCCCATCTTCCCATGCAAAGCATGTTTACAGAGCTCTTCCAGGCAGGCTGTTCCTTGACTCTATCTGGAATGAACTACAATCCAGAATTGGAGGGCTCACCTGCAATCCAGATCTTCAAGCTGGAAGATACAAGTTTCTGACCTGGATTTTGGCAGGGAGATCTTGAGGCGTAGTGGCCATGAAAAGCTTTGGCCCAGGCAAGGTAGTACATGCCTTTAATCCCAGGATTCTGAGGCAAAGAGATCTCTGAATTCAAGGTCAACCTGGGACAAAGCAAATCCCAGGTCCAGGTTGGTGGTATACACCTTTAATCTGGGTCACACCTTCTGCTAGAGACCTACATAAGGACCTTAGAAGAAGGAAGACTCACTCCTCTTTGACTGTTTGCATTAACTTGCCAGCAAACCTCCCAGGATCACAGCTGCCTTTTCCTTTGGCTCCTGAACTCCACAGCAATCATGGTTTGTCACTGTTTGTAAGCTGTGGATGTGTAAAGGACTGGGTAGGTCAAGAGCAGAGTTCCATCTCACTGATCAATTTACATTGGCTTCCTGAGTGTTATACTCAAATGAGACGTGGTAGCTTACCTATGATCCTATCACTTAGAAGGCTGAGGCAAGGAAGATCATAGGTTCGAGGCCAGCCTGAGCTACCTAGTGAGACTCTGTAAAAAGCGGGGAGAAAATAGGTTTCCCTATAGGAGGTGCTAATAAGAGAAAATGCAGCCAGGCTGTGGTGGCGCATGCCTTTAATCCCAGCACTTGGGAGGCAGAGGGAGGTGGATTTCTGAGTTCAAGGCCAGCCTGGTCTACAGAGTAAGTTCCAGGATAGCCAGGGCTACACAGAGAAACCCTGTCTCAAAAACCAAAGAGAGAGAGAGAAAGAGAGAGAGAGAGAGAGAGAGAGAGAGAGAGAGAGAGAGAGAGAGA